>JAABOM020000092.1:8572237-8642626 GCA_011800125.2 Solanum clarkiae
TCAAGGTCCAATGCTTGTCGTATAAGATTAATGATGTTATTATGATTATATGATGATGCAATGATTGACATGTAATGGTTTGATGAGCTAGTTCTATGAAATGCTTAATCCGAAAAGGGACGGGCTCCTGTAAGGAGGGAGACTTAATCCGAAAAGGGACGGGATCCCATAAAGAAGGTCACTTAGTCCGAAAGGGGATGGGCTTCTATAAGGAAGGTGGCTCCAAAAGGTCTTATGCTATGTCGGTTAAGGCTTCTTTACATATTTATATTATGATCTATGTAAGATGAGCGATTTGCAAAGCATGACTTACTTAAGAGTTGGTTATACATGTCATATTGTTATTATGCTATCTATTGGTTATTATTGTGCATTTTGATTATGATGTCTATCTCTTGTTGCGTTGTATCCCACATACTTAGTACATTCAAACATACTAACTTATACTCTATGCCTACATGATTTCATCATGTAGGGACCGGAGCTCCATTTGATCATCATCCTCCTCCACGTGGCTAGTGGTATCCATTCAAGCTAGTTGGTTAGTCCTCATGTACGAGGACAATATCTATGTTTTCAAGCTATGTATTAAAGACTGTCCTTCTTTTGGTATACTTTTACTATAAGGGTGAGCCCAGTTGCTTTTCTTGGCCCCTGTTAATTCATATGTTAGAGGTATTGTTGGACAAGTTATGTATTATACTTGGGATTTGACTTACTTATAATATTCAAGCTATTTAAATATGAGTATCTCCGATAGTCCCAATTCCCCTTATTTATGTTTCTCACATTGTTTTGGATTGCTTTAGTGACCAAGGATGTGTAATGATATGCTATGAGGCTTGTTTGAGGTTCCTTCGAGTTCCCCATTCGCCGGTCACATCTAGGTCCTAGGCTTGGGTTATGACAGCAACCTATGATGGTAGCATAGTTATGATACTAGGAGCTTATACTAAGGATCTCTTAGGTCGAGTCCCCTACCCAAAGCCTTATTTGGTGCTAAGTCAAGTCCCATAGAATAGTAATACTTTAAAGTAATTATTGATAGACTTTTAAGTTAAGCAAGACAATAAAATCCATAGAGTAGCTCATGAACCTTAAAGATTCAAAATGTGAGAATTGTCATTATCACATGAGGAATCCATTGTTTAGGTGAGCAACCTTTCACCAATCAATGATTTAGTCATAAAAGGGATTTCATAATAAAATTTATAGCTTTTATAAACCTTTAATTGAAAGCCTTATGATTCAAAAATTTATTTCATTGAAGCATAGAGTTAAACTAGGTGGGTACAATATATTTGGACCTTAAAACATGCAATGCAAGGAGATCATGCATAGATATCATGAAATACATCAATTTGAATGGTTCATAAAGTAAATCCACCATGATCTTTAAAACCATAGATAGCTTTTCATAAGAAGACCTTGTTATAATGAAATATCAATTCGTGGCAAAATACATCATATGGTAGTAAATAAAACATGATACATGCATTTAAAACCAACCCATAAGAATACATAAATTTATATAAGGAAAATTACAGAATTTAGTTGGAAAATACGTGGACTTTATAGGTGGAAGGCACCCATGAATGAAATCCACTTACCTTAGATGGAATCTATTGAGAAGCCCAAACTTGGAGGAGGAAGCTTGAAACCCTAGTTTGTCTTCAATGGAACCCCTGAGAGCAATTTGGGAGTTTTGGACTTAGAATTTTAGGAGAATGATTTGGATTAAAGGTGATTGGGGTAATATTAGACTAATATGGGTAGTTTTAGGATTTAAAATGATGTAGCTTTAGGACTTAGGATGCGAGAAAAGTCAAACATAACCTTCATTAAAATTGTTAGGGGAAACCACAAGCTGGATCTAAGGGTCATAGATCCATCTACAACTCGTAGATATGGGTTTCGTCCAGGTTACACCCCAAAAGTTCAAAAATCTAAAACCTAGACCCTTAATCTACGAGTTCAATCTATAAATTGTAGTTCCTTATACGAGTCATACATACTCCTCCTACTTAGACCCCACACATAGTAAAATTTCATATTCTCAAGAAACAAACCAAGGACCCTCTTTTGACCCGTCAACTGGACCATGACTCATAAGTGGTATTGTCCGGTTGAACCTATTTTCACCTTCTCTCAATCTCAATCAAGATTCATACCCACTACTCATAGATGCATTTACGGTCTATAAGGACCTTTGTACATCCACCCCCAACTTTCCAATTTTTACTAAGTCTTTGTCCCACCCATGATTCTTATCTATGAACCATAAACCCAACCACAGGTCATAGATAGAAATCATATATCACTCCCTCTTTCTGTATTTTGCCCCTTTAATGTATGGGGTATTATAAGTGGACTACATATATTTGTATTAAATCACACAATATAATTAACTTCACTGAAATCATAAATCCATATAACTAAATCAGATCTTATTTAATGTATATTTGCATTATGAATGATCCTTAATTTTTCATTTATGCATTCACACAGCCTTAAAGACCAAATACCAATTGGAATCTTCTAGGTTCAAGCTTCCCTTTCTTGTATCATTTCACCTAGTTACAATAGGATTAAAATTACCTTGCTGAGATACCAACTAAAATTAGGAGATGTCACTTAGACTCACTCTATACAAGCAAACAACAGACTGCACAAAAGAGGTGAAGAAACTGAAGTAATTTCCTAGAATGCTTTATAGCTTCTCAAGGATTAGATGTGAACATCAACACACCGATTCACAAGATTCTGGTCAACATTTTCTCTTATACAAGGATAGCAATAATATAGGCTTTGACACAAAATTATCACGACCCAACTCACTGAGCGAAGCACCTACTTTAACATCTAGATAGGAGAACTCTTACTACCCAATTTATAATAGATTTATGCAGAATAAGCAAAAATACCATGACTCACCTTTATAAACAATGAAGAAAGAGTCTCAGCTTTAACCTTTATTTCAGCCTTGAAAAAAATGTGTTGAAACTCCATATACCAAGAACACTCTCACAAGTAATTAGCTAAACAGGTACAAGATTCTCTAAAAGTAAGAAATAAATATAAATAAAGTAGACACGACTTCTACCATATGCAGATAAAAGTGAAAGTTGTTGGAGGTTATTTTGTATCACTGATTCTGCAATTAGATTATACCAAGTGGCATAGAAAGAGTAATATCAGTACAAACAACATATGCTAGTAGGTATAATTGGTTGACTCGAATCAACCTCATAATATAAAATAGACATTCATAAGAAAAAGATGCAATATGATAATGCACCACCCAAATCTTTATCCATATTCTCGTACTATCCCGAGTAGATCAATAACTAGTACTCTTTGATCCTAACTTCCTACCATATCCTACTGTAACATTTATCATTCAACTCTCTTATCATGCTAAGACTTTTTCAAGATTATCCTTTATACTACACTAAGTCTTTCCAATCCCAACTTTTCATCCACACTAGTGCTTCCCAAGCCTAATCCTTTATACATACTAAGGTTTCGAAAGCCTAATTCTTTAATACATGGTAAGGCTTCTTAATTCTAACCCTTTATACATACTAAGGCTTCCTAAGCCTGACCATATGTGCATGCTAAGGCTTCCTAAGCTAGCCCTTTCGTACACACTAAGGCTTTCCAAGCCTAACCTTTATACACACTAAGACTTCACAAGCTTAAATTTGTATACACACAAGGCTTTCCAATCATGCATCAAGTTGACCTAAGCATCATATGAAATATGAACAGATCATCATGCCTACCCATATATGAGTCCCACTCATCTTTCAAGTAAATCAAATGTAATATCCTAGACGTTTGAACATTGAAATATGATAATATAAGGTAAAACACTGTAAAAATAATTTTGCTAGATTTTTAGGTCAAGTGGATCGCCAAAATAAAATTTTTGAAAAAATTTCTTATCTAAAACTGTTTGTGATAGAGGAATGTGGCGGACTTGCTCCCAGATAGGCCAAATTTGACCTAAGACAAAATTGGGTTAAAATCTAACCAATGTTCAATTTGCATAAAAAATGACCTATGATAAAGCACGTCCGTATTGCAGATTGGGTTTGCTACTGTTGTCTGATTTCAGTTTTTAAGTAGGGGTATATTGGACTTTCTACTCATTAGTTAATGAACCCGAAAAATTTAAGGACTAAAATTCTAACCTATTAAATACCTCAAACCCCTAATTATTCACTCATTCACTCCTAATTCATCAATTCCAAAAATGTCTCTCACTATTAAAGCTCCCAAATCCCTATCAATAACACCATGAATTCTTCAAGTTCTTCATCAAAATTTCTAGAAGTTCTTCAAGTTTCTTGTGGCTTCTTACCCAAAGTATCTGGGCCTTAATCAATGGAATCCTTCTTATTTTTTACGCAAGGTATATGGGCCTTCATCGATAAAATTCTTTCTTCTATGGAACTCTTTCAAATTCTCAAATTCTTATCCAATTTCAAGTATGTATATTTTATGGGTCTTCTCAATTTTTTTCAATTACATGAGATGATTTATTGTATGATAATTAATTTATTTTAACTTGTATTGATTGTAATTGCATGAAATTTATGATTTTCTACATGAATTCTCTACATTCCATTTACATCTTACAATACTCTTATGGATTTATTGAATTCTTCATCAATATCATAAGTTGAGTTTCAGTTATTATTTATTTACCTAATTAAGCATGAATCATTATTCAATCACATGATTTTGATGATTTATAAGAAATTTCTCATATAAGCTACTTAGGGTTCATAAATTACATATGAATTTTCTCTAGTTTTGATTTAATTGATACTATTCTATATAATTATGCATGAATATATCCTAATTGCATGATTTCTAGTTAGTTGATTTGGAATTCATGGTTCTACTCTATCTCTTCTTTATAAGTCATGATCATGATATTTTAAGTGCTGATATTTATGAAGAGGATGACCTAAGACGTCAAAGGTGACTTAAAATCTCAATGATGGATGACCTAGTTTGTTGAAGGTGACTTAGGATTCCAATTGACATGACATGTAATGATAAAAGGCTTGCACCCATATTGTATGGACTATATGAAAATAAGCTACTCTACGAACAAGTTTCTATAATTTGAATTGGTAATTCTGACTGGCCTTTCTTATATGACACGTTTATGAAATTTATGATGAACTATGATTTATGAAAAGTCTTCTGAAATTATGACAAGTATGATTTTTATGATATATATTCCATTAAATTTGCCTTAGCACCAATGTGTCTTTAGGTGGAGATTCAACCCAAGAAATCCTTAGTAGCAATCTCTAGTGTCATAACTATATTGCTATCGTAGGATTTGTGTTACAAATATGATTTTGCTAGTGGGTCACATAGCTCATGACACCCGTTAAGTGGGGTTAAGTTCTACCATGACAAGTAGACTCTCTTTTTTCCGATGTATGGGTAGACATTGAGCATTATACTTGAGCCAACCAACAATCACAAAAAACATGCACAATCGTAGTGCAATGAAACAACAACATTTGAAGCCACAACACATTTAGACAGTTCACTACATTACAGTATCAGCATAGTCATTTCACATTCACTATTTATTTCCTAAATATGTATTACATAAGTATTTCCAGGGATGCAATGTGGCGGGTGCGGGACGGGTTGATCTCAATCCGCAAATTTTTTCAATTGCCTCGTCCTACCCCGCATAATGAATTTTTTTCATTTTCACCCTGCTCCACCCCATATAGACCCGCCCCTCCCAGCAAAACTTTTAAACATTTTGTCTCCCTTCATAGATTTACTAATGTTGTAATCCATCAATTTTATATCATATAGTACTTTATACAATGAAACCAGATTATGAGAGTTGATTCTGTTTCACGCATATATCGAATTTGACATATTTTATTTTATATCATATAGTACTAATGTATTGTGTTTCATGAATGCATATATTGAATCAACTTGTATAAATTAAATAGAAGCAAACATTTTTCCACAGCTAACAGAGTTGCATCCGAAATAGTTTTACTAGCTTTACCATATTTTTTCCTGCTTGAAACTTGATGTGCTGTCAAAATACAGCACATTTGATTCCTAAAACAAGAGATTTTGCAAGTTCTTAATACGACTTTTTATGGTTTTTACATGTTTTTGCTATAGTTAAGAAGAAAATATAGGTTAGCATGATTTTGGGAGAAAATTACAGATTTCGCTGAAGTGCAGGACATACACGTCACCGTACGAGTCGTAGCCCAAGCTACAAGCCGTAAGATGCTCTCATAGCATGAAACAGTGAAAAAAATTAAGAAGCTGCAAAGTGAAGGTCGGCCATACGATACCACCCTGCGAGTCGTATGCCTTCTTATGACTTGTATGGGTGGTGTTCGTAGCAAGGAACATTGAGCCAAAAGTTTGGACCAAGAACTGAAGGCGTAGACTACGAGAGAAGTATACGAGTTGTAGCTCAAGCAATAACTCGTAATAGTGGGTCATAGCAGTCAAGTCCAAAATATAGGTGCTAATTATGAGACCCTAATTACGACTCGTACGCCACCCTACGAGTCGTACCAGCATGGCGTACCTGCTACCAACTGTCTTTTCTATTTAATTTTTAAGGTGAATTTGTAAATAGTATAAATACTTAATGATAGGGTTTTAGAAAATATACTTCAGACTTTGAATCTTTGATTCCACACTTTGAATATTCTCTCTAGAATATTTTTAGGGTTTTGGATAGATTTCAATTTTTAATTTGAAGACCCATTTTGGGAGTTTGGAAAATCACATTGTACTCATCTTCCTTTCATCAAAGCTTGTGGTTTCAAAGTTGAAGGTGTTCTTGTTCTTCATTATTTTAGGTATACTCTCAACCATGTTTCTTACATTCATTGTTGTTGATTTTGCCTTATCATGAGTAGTTGAGCACCCACAACTTGGGTTGTGGGAACCATGAGTAGTTTAACTTGAAATAACCTAGATTTTGTGCATTTCTTTGATTGGGGTTTTGCATGTATTGTTTATTTCCCTTCACTTTGCTTGTTTTTTAGTGGTGCCAACACCAAAACCCGCCTACTATCACTATCCCGACCAATGTAGTGATGAATAGGAAAAGAGAAGTAAATGATAGGATTCGATTGATGTATTCTCATCTGATCAACTAAACCTGACCAATGGGAGGTTAACTAGGACAATGGGTAACGGTTAGTTGGCACACCATGGTTGCTGACCAAGCGCCATGGTCGACCTTCACCTTCACAAGAGGACTGGAAGAACTATTATTATCATCCTGCATGTGAATTCCTAATTAGGGTTATGTTGTCTAGGGTAATTGAGTCAATGAATCATGGGGAACACAATCCCCAAGTTATCCCTCAATTTGAGTGTCTTCTTGCATACTTAGTATAGTGTTTATTTTTTTTCTTCATTTTGAATCTCAACCCCCCCCTTTAGAGAATATTATGATTGATACTTGAAATGATTGTTAGTGGATCAACTTAGTCAAGCCCCGTATTCCCTGTGTATTCGACCCTAAACTTTGGTAAGGTTTATTGCTGACTGTGAACGTTTTGTTATTAGAGCATGAACATCAAAAATTATGGCACCATTGCAGGGGAAGTTTGAGTACTCCATATGACAAAGTTGAGCGACAATGTTAAACAAGGCGCTTCATGGGAGGCAACCCAAGTATCTTTTATGTTTTTGGATTGGTTTAAGATTATTTCGTTTGTTTGAATTATTAGGTAGTGGTTTGATATTTGTTTTGATGTGTTAAACACTGGATCGGTTGCATTATTTTGAACATTGGAGTATTTTGAGGTTTGGTTTGCAGGCTTAAATCAATAACTGAAGACTTTCAGAATGTTGCAGTTGGAGCAGCCTCTACAAGCATGTAACACCCTATAAGTCCATGCTCTTATGTATCCATGTTTCAAGCCTCATTTACGTAGGTAGGGCGTGTAGTAGGGTAATGGGTGACTTCTAGTACTTAGACGAGTTCAAAACCTTTGTATGAGTTGAGTTTTGGGTGTGGTTCATGCAAGGGTCAACTTTAAACGAGCATAATATTTAGTACACTTCGAACTGGATGGCCCATAACATGTCAAATGAATGTTCTTTGAGTTAGCTTTCCAATAACTTGGTTTCACCTCTTTTCAAGTTTGCATGAAGGAGTTATGACCGTTTTCGTGAGACCCTCCCGTGCAGTGAAGTCACACGAGCCTTTGGACAGCCAGTGTGGCCTTTGATGGGCCGTTTGGGTCATCTGTAGCTAGACAGGGCCATTTTTGGCCTAAGAAAGGTGACACGGCTAGTGGCATGAGCCGTGTAGCTTTCCACTGACCGTGTGAATGGTCATAAGGTGTGTTAAAGGGAGGACTGATGGGCATGAGAGGAATTTTGGCGAAGTGGTGCCATGGGCACCTTTGATGGGCCTTGGAAAGGCAAACGACTCGTGGGACTAGGCGTGGAGTAGCCTGGCTACATTTTCTTATCTAAGAGTGGTGGAACGGACCACTACACAGACCGTGAAGCATGACACGGCCCGTGAAGTGGCCCGCCAAAGTGACATCGATGCTAACTTTTTCTCAAGTGTTTCGATTGCAATTTTGAGGCTAAGTCTTGTCTCACGGCTACTCTACATAGACCCGTAGAGTATGACACGACCAGTTAAGCCTCCAGTGAGGCAACACTTTACAAATTTTTCCATCCATTCACTAATGGCGTTTTCATAAATTTAATTACTCTAATGACCTTTTTAGACTTTCAATGCTATCTTAACCTCCCCAAAAGACCTAAACCCTATTCCAAAGGATCAAACTCATTACTTTCATCTCAAATATACTCTCAAATTCTCTTAAGAGCCTCTACCAAGACCCCAATACAAATTTAAGGAAACCCAAGCACAAGTTTTGGATTCCAAGACCCACTTCCAAGCTTCCATTCTTTCCCAACTCAATTCCAGGAAATTCAAGATCTAAGGTATGTGGGTTTCAACCAATGTGTCCTTTCACTCTTGGTTCCTAACTTTCCTTTTTACCTAAATTGCATGATTCTAAGTTGATTTACTTATGGGTATTAAATATTATGAATTTGGCTATAAAACTATATTGGGATTTCATAAACTTGTGACTATTTAAGCATGCTTTGAGCTATGAATCTTAAGATCTATTGTGGTATTTGATGAAGGTATTTGATGTATATTGCTTGAGGGTATTACCAAGTATTGATGGATGATTTTACATTGAATTTTCTTGCATGATTTCATCCCTAAATTGTATTGTTTTACACTAGTACTACACACCCATCAAGTGTTCGATGAAATGTCCTATTATGACTTCATGAGGAATTGAAGGTCCAATGCATGTCCTATGAGTTGAATGACTTTATGATGATGAAAGGAATGTACATATATGATAGGCTCCTATATCGTGTTGGGAATTGACCATGCCCCACTTAAGGGGTTATGAGCCCGGGTAACCATGTCGAAGGGTTTGTACCTTGATAACCATGTCGAGGGGTTCATACCTTGATAATCGAGTTGAGGGGTTGGTACCTTAATCACTATGAATGGTAGGGTGAAACGATCCACCAACCAATCGAGGGGTTTTTACCTTGATAACTAGGTTGAGGGGTTGGTACCTCAATCACCACGGGTGGTAGGGTGACATGATCCGCCAACCAATTGAGGGGTTTGTACCTCAATAGACTATGAATTCTACTTCAAGCATCTTCCATGCATGCAATATTATTATATGCTACTCATTGCCTATGCTTATGGATTTTGATTATGTTACTTATCTCTTGTTGCATTGCATCCTACATAATTAGTACATTCAAACATACTAAAGCATACTCTACACCTATATGATATCACCATGTAGGAACCAGAGCCCCACTTGAGCATCTTCCTCCATGTGGCTAGTACGATTTCTCTCAAGCTAGTTGGTAATTCCTCCATACTGAGGACAATCTCTATGATCTGATGCTATGTACTAAGACTATCTTTCTTTTATGTAGGTATTGACTATGAGGGTGAGCCCAGTTGCTTGTCCTGCCCCGCTCCTATTTAAGTTTTAAAGGTATTGTTGGATATGTTATGTATTGAGCCTTGGCTCTCTTCTTTTGATGTTTATGTTATGAAAGGCTTTCTATTAGCCCCTTTTGCCCTTATTTCTACTCTTATTAACATTGTTTAATGCTTCCACAACCAAGGATATGTAATGACATGTTAAGAGGCTTGTTTGGGGTTCCTTCAAGTTCCCTATTCACCATGTCATGTTTAGGCCATAGGCTTGGGTCGTGACAGAGCAAACCTATGAGTCATATTCATACAAAGACTAGTATTCATGCTTTGTAGAGGGAAGCGGTAAGGATTGAAAGTTGGCACACATACTTCGAACCAACCGTACAATTCGTAGGGTCCCCTATGAGTCATAAGTGGGGTTCGTAGTTCCCAGGTACAGATTCTAATTTTTTTCTAAGTGTTGAGGTTTGCTATGAGACCAAGACCTAGAGTCGTAGAAATCCCTAAGTCTCATAGTCGGGGTCTCGTAGACTCGATCTGTAGAATTTTTTAAAGTCGACCCAGTTTGTTATATATTTGACCCCTTATTTCCCTTATTTTCAAATAATTCCTTCACTAAAAAGTTTTCCCGCACTCAAACTCCTACTATTCTGACCCTATTTTCGTCAACCCCATAAGATACTGGTGAGATTTTCCGGCAAGAGTGCATTTCTAGGGTTCTCGGCCTTCTTCTTGTTTCCTCAGTATATCATTTTGGTTTTCATTCGCTCATTTGGTAAGTTTCCTTGATTAATTTTGGCACACTCATGTGATGAACTCTTGATATCGTAAGATTATTGTGTGTTTGATGATCATAGTGAATATACCCATGAGAAAATGACTGTGTATAAGTATAAGAGTTTCGGTTTGGTCGTTTAGAATTCCCCAGCATGATTTTCACTTCTGTGATTGCTCTTGTTGGGTGGTTTTAGTGTTGGTATGTTGATCAATGAGCTTAATGCATGATTTTTAAATGATCAATTTACAAACTCATGTCAAAATTGAAACTTGGAGATAATGGTGTATGTTCTAATATCTAATTCATGTTAACCTTGTATGGAGTTCTTGTGAACTCTTTGTGAATCTCCATTGTTGTGTATTCTTGTTGATGGTTATGAGTTAGTTGATCTTGGGTATATCTTGAATGTGATTAAGGATTGTTGTTTAATTGTGGGATGATGGTTTATTATGTTGACATGATTTATAATGGGGTTAATTGTGTGTTTGGGATGATATGCTGCTTCAATGTTGTTCATTTTTGTTAATTGAAGGGTTTTTGGTTCATATGGGAAGGTTACAGACACCCTAGGTGCCTTCTATTTTCTGCTATGACCCACTACGACTCGTAGAGCACTACGACTCGTAGATCACTCTACTAGTCATAGTGGTCCCTTGTAGGAGGCAACAGTCGCATGTGGTTCCTTTACACAACATATGAGGCCCACCTACCTCGTAGTGCCTACTACGAATCATAGTGAGGGACTCATCGGACCTGCCTTGTTCTAAATTGTATTTTGTTCCCTGCTATGAGCCCAGGATATGACTCGTAGGCCATCCTGTGAGTCATACCTAAGCCTCTATCTGTGATCAGAATATTTTTTTCAGGCACCTTAGCACTACGAGACTATTGTACTACTCATAGGTCCCGCTATGAGTCATACCTGTGCTTCGTACCTGCAAATTTGCAACTGGTTCGGTGACACTTTTTCTGTGTTTTATTTTCTTAGTTTTTTGTTCTTGTTTCTTTTTGTTTTATTCTTTCTTTGCTTGTTATTGGACTATGTTTGAATGTGGTGTCCATCATGGGTTTGCAATGTAATTTTCAGGTCCCATGGCTCCTAAAAGTAGGAAAGAGGCTATCAAAGCCTTGGGAAGATGATTGGTGGATAAGTCCTTTGAAACTGAACAGTCAGAGGGGTCTGTAGAGGTCCACAGAGTGAGAATCGACCTAGAGGCAAATATGCCTCAAACCAATGCCAAAACTGCACAAGCCCCGGTTGAAATAGATAGTCCTTCCTAATCTGAGGAGGAGGGCAATGGTAATGGGTCCCATACTATTTCACCGCAGATAACTCCTACTCACACTAAGACAGAATCCGATGAGGCTTCATATGCTGAGCAGGAGGAAGCAGAGTGACAACCTCCGGCTGAACCAAGATAGGGCATCCTTGGGGTGAAGGCAATCTATGATAAGGGATTAGAGCCAAAAGGATAGGGAAAGCTTGTCAAGCAATTCCATGAGGAGTCAAGGCTGAATGACTCCAGGTTGTACAAGGTTCCAGGTTTAGATACTGAGATTGATAGACATAGACTACAGTAGACTTCACAGCGGTTGCGCAGGTACGCCCCTTATTTAATCTGGGAGTTCTACGCAGCCTATTATGCCACTCTTCTCCGAGATTTTCCCAAGAATAATAAGGCTATTATGCAACCTAGGTTACGAGAAGTTTTGGTCAGAGGTGGGTTTTTGACATTTCATAGGAGACTATCGGACGGCTTCAGTTAAGATCGAGCTACAGGGTATGTCATTCCACCACAGAATATGATAATAGAATGGCAAAGATGAGGAAAGCAGTGACCGAGAAGAATGTTGGGGTAAAAAGCGATCTACTCTGGTGGCTAGCTAGCCGAATATGCGAGGAGGATTTTGAGCCTACGTAGATCACAAGCCACGTTGATCAGATCGTGAAATCCCACCTCTCATTTCGGGCCAAATTTTGGTGGGCTATTATCCGTTGGCGCATTAGGCCGGATTTCATGAATAATATGATCACCTTGGATGAGTTGTACTATTAACCAGCATTCTAGCTGGCTACATGATTGATTGGGCCTGAGTTATGGCAGAGCAGATACACAAGTCCGCTGTCAGGATTAGCACTTCATTGTCGTTCCCTATTTTGATTTATTGCTTGTGCAGTGAGGCAGGTTTTTATGTCGATCCCCACTGTGACTCGCATGTAGAGGTCGTGCATACCACGGATCCTAGCCTGATTAAGGATGATGAAAACCCAGTGGCCCGATAGAGAGAAGTTTCTCCTTTTATCCCAGATCCTTTTCATAAGGAACTAACTCCAGCCGCCACCGGTTCTACTCCAGTTGATTCAGAGCTACCTCAAGATATTGATACAGAGGCGATGCTATCCTCTAATATACCTGCACCAACACCTTCGGCTACTCAGGTTGACTCTGCAGACTTTCCTCTTATGTTGGCTTATGCTTTTTAGGGTTTGGTGCACAGGTTAGCAAAGACGGAGCTCCAGCTAAGCAGGTTGATGAGCCAGCTCAAACCTTAGGTTCATCAAATAATGCACAACTCGAAGGAAAGAGCCAAGGCATACACTCGTGAGATAGTAGGTCAAAGAGTCGGAGTAGTGGATGTCATAGTAAATGCCTTAGAGGATAGGGTCCAAAAGAGACTTGAGGATGCGCGGCCTGCTGACATGATTGTTGTGACATAGGAGTTGGCCAGGTTCAAGGACGACTTGTTGAAGATGTTACGGCCTGTTAGTAGCCCCGGAGGAGGCACCGGCGGGTGATGATATGTTTGATTTATTTGATGACCACCCACATGCCCACGGGAAGAGGCCCCTCGAGAGTGATGACCCAGCGTTGAGCCAGAAGAGGCCTAGGACTAATGATGAGGTTAAGCACCAAAGGAGCATATTATCGATGTGGTGGTGTAGGAGTCACGAGCTTTGGCGGCCATACAGAGAGACCGGGAGCAACAGATAGCACATAGAATCGGGAGCTCAGGTAAAGCTGCAGCCTGGACCACAGAGGAGGAGATTGGACCCCAGGATCCCCAGGATCAGATGGATGCCGGTGCTTGAGCACTATGCGTTTGATATTTTTGACCCCCTGACCTTATTTGATGTTTCTGGATACTTCGTTCCCTTTATGTTTTTCTTTAGACGATTTGTTTTATTATTGCTTCTATGGATGTTTTATTTTGGATATTGGGTTTTCATCTAACTTGTTGGATGATTGTTTCCCATTTTGGATTTTTAAAAGTTTATATATATGTCTACTTAGAGGACAAAGTATTTTCTTTTGGTGGGATATGGGAAGTTATGGATTAGGGTAAAGTCTGAGTATCCTCGAGTCCATACCTTCCCCTATTTTTGATCCCAAGGTTTTCTTGCCGTGTTTCTTTTTCCTTGTGGGTGATTTAATTTCTATTGAACCGGCATGTTTAGGTAGTGTAGATAATTTGTAGATATATAGTAGTTACTATCTTTTGGCATACATAATCTTGAAATGTTTTTTGAATATTTTGAAAATTTGGTATCCTCAAAATTTTTGAGATTGTTGGTTGCCAATGCAATCTTGCATATGATTATTTAGCAATGTTTGTTCTGACAAAGAGAAGGCAAGTTGAAGCTTGAAGCATGATCTGTGTGTCTATGTTGATTTTGTATGCAATGTTATGTGTATGTGAGCCTATTTGGTCATATTCTTACATTGTGTATTGACTCAGAACTTGCCTTATTACACTAAGATTGGACTGGTGATGAGGTTGATTAGGAAAGGATCTTAGGTCATTCTTCTTTAGGTAAGCTCACTTGTGCCTAAATAACCTACCAAATGTGATAGTAAATCCTTTGTTCCAAATGTTTGAGTTTTACATCTATATTTTCTTTCTTCACACCTAGCTAGCCTAACCTGCTTTTGTGAAATACCTTGATATTGGACCTGGTCTATCCTTGAACATGTGAAACTTGATTGAGGAAAAAAGTCTAAGTTGAGGATGGCTACCAAAAGTGGCCTTGGTTTAGGGAATGGATATTGTGTACTTCACCTCAGGCTAAAAGCCTATGTTGAGGGTGGCATTTATTTTTGTAAAGTAATGAAAATGGGGTGGTTAGTTTGGAAAAAAAGAAAGAATGAAGAAAAGAATCATGTGTCGGGTGAGATAAAAAGAAAAGAAAAGTGTCTTGGATTGAAAAGAATAGCATAATAGTTTGAAAATGAGGCACAGCTGAAAAAAGGAAAAGAAAGCACTCGAAAAAGCTTAAAAAGGAAGAATAAGGGAGGATAAAATGATAATGGTTGAGTTGTGAAGGTAAAAGTGTTGAAAAATATGGTTCAAGGGTAGCTTTTAGTCATTACTTGCCTAAAATGTCATACCAAAGCCCCATGAGCCTACAATACAAACCTTTTAAGTCGTAAAGTGACCCAAGTCTAATTAGTCAATAGTCCAGAGTTTGAGTATAGGAGCAAGCCTATGGTGTCAGTTATCATGCATGAATTTCATTTGTGAGAGTGAGAATGCTTGCACAGTCCTTGAACTTTGATTGCTTTTTGAGTATAATATAGGGACTTCTTTTCTGTGAGGGCATTTGCATTGCATAATTGACATATGACTTGTTCATTGACTATGGATTGATGATACTCCTTCACATCATAGTTGGATTGTCAAATGTATCATCATGTTTTGGTTTGTTTGGTAGCTGTACAATTAGGTTTTGAAAATGAGAGTTGGGAACCTAAATTGGAGCTAAGTGATGTATATGCCATTAGAGTAGTTGCTATGTGTTTCTCATTGTCTACTAAGATTGAGTCATTGCTTGAGCGCAAGCAACAGTTCAAAGCTTGAGTGTGTTGGTGTGCTATCAAAATACAGCACATTTGATGCTTAAAACAAGGGATTTTTCAAGTTCTTAATGCGACTT
Organism: Solanum clarkiae; assembly: GCA_011800125.2. Classification (NCBI taxonomy): domain Eukaryota; kingdom Viridiplantae; phylum Streptophyta; class Magnoliopsida; order Solanales; family Solanaceae; genus Solanum; species Solanum clarkiae. The sequence goes on from JAABOM020000092.1 coordinate 8,587,997, forward strand.
TTTATGGTTTTTATGTATTTTTGTGTTAGTTGTGCAGAAAAGTTGGCATGATTTTGGGAGAAAATTGTAGATTTTACTAAAGTACAGGATATATAAGTCAACCTATGAGTCGTAGCCAAAGCTACGAGATGTAAGGTGCCCTTATAGCATGAAACAACGAGCAAAATTAAGAAGCTGCAAAGTGAAGGTCAGCCATACGAGACCACCTTGCAAGTCGTAGGTCTCATTACGACTCATATGGGTGGGGTTCTTAGCAAGGAACAGTGAGCCAAAAATTTGGATCAAGAACTGAAGGCCTAGACTACAAGAGGAGTATATGAGTCGTAGCTTAAGCAATGAATCGTAATAGTGGGTCATAGCAGTCAAGTCCAGAGTGTCAACTGCTGACTACGAGACCCCGATTACGACTCGTAGGCCACCCTATGAGTTGTAGCTGCACGACATACCTGCTGCTAGCTGTCTTTTCTATTTAATTTTTATGGTGAATTTAAAAATAGTATAAATACTTCATGATAGGGTTTTAGAAAACAGACTTCAGACTTTGAATCTTTGATCCCACACTTTGAATATTCTCTCTAGAATATTTCTAGGGTTTAGGGTAGATCTCAATTTTTAATTTGAAGACCCACTTTGGGATTTGGAAAATCACATTGTGCTTATCTTCCTTTAATCAAATCTTGTGGTTTCCAACTTGAAAGTGTTCTGGTTCTTCATTGTTTTGGGTAAACTCTCAACCATGTCTCTTACATTCATTGTTGTTGATTTTGCCATATCCATGAGTAGCTAATCACCCACAACTTGGGGTTGTGGGAATCATGAGTAGCTGACTTGAAATAACCTTGATTTTGTACATTTCTTTGGTTGGGATTTTGCATGTATTGTTTATTTTCCTTCGCTTTGCTTGTTGTTTTAGTGGTGGCCAAAACTAAACCCCGCCTACTATCACGATCCCGACCAAGGTAGTGATGAATAGGAAAAGGAAAGTAAATGACAGGATTCGATTGATGTGTTCTCATCTAATCCACCAAACCTGACCAAGAGGAGGTTGATTGGGATAATGGGTAACGGTTAGTTGGCACACCATGGTTGCCGACGAAGCTCCATGGAGAAATTTGACCTGCACCATCACAAGAGGGATGGAAGAACCGAAGTTACTGTCTTGCATCTTAGTTACCAATTAGGGTTATGTTGTTTAGGGTAATTGAGTAAACGAATCATGAGGAACACAATTTCTCAAGTTATCCCTCAATTTTAGTGTCTTTTTGCATACTTAGTGTAGTGTTTATATTTGTTCTTCATTTTGAATCTCAAAAGCCACCACCCCCCCAATATGAGAAAATATAGTTATTGATACTTGAAATGATTATTAGTGGATCAACTTTGCCAAGCCCTGTATTCCCTGTAGATTCGACCCTAACCTTCGGTTAGGTTTATTGCTGACTGCGACCATTTTGTTATTGGAGCATGAACATCAATACTATCACAAATTATATTATATTTTTCAATGATAAGTTTACCACTAGAAACGTTCAAGTGGGACATTTTTTTTATCATTATGTAGAAACAAATATTGTATGGTAGTGGTAAAATAATTATTTACCCTTGAAGGACCAATATATAGTTGTTCCCGGCATGTAAACTCGAACAACAAAAAAAATACCCAACTTTCACCCGTCCCACCCTACCCCGCCCCACCCCACAAAAATATTAACTCGTACTATCCCACAAATATAATAACTCGCTGATGAATGCTCATGATACGCCTCTATTTCAAAGTCAAAACGATCGTCAAAGTGAAAACCTAACCAAGGTTAGGGTCGAATCACACATGGAATACGGTACTTTTGTAACTTGGTTCACCAATAACTAATTCAAACATCAACTACATGATTCTCTAAAAGGGGGGAGGGGTTCGCAATGATTGGTAGAAAATTAAACTAAACTAATAAAATTGAGAGACAATCAAATTGGAGAGAAACATGGGTAATTGTGTTCCCCATAATTCACTAAATTAATCTACCCATATAACACAACTCTCAATTAGGACATTGCATGCAGGACGGTAATTTAGGTTCTTCCATCCCTCTTCTGAAGGTGATGATCCAATTTAACCATGAGACTTGCTCGGTCTCCATAGTGTGTCAAACTAACCATTACCCATTGTCTCAGTCAACCTCTCCTTGGCCAGGTTCGGTTGATTAGAGAAGAACACATCATCAAATTTTGCTAACCATTCTCTTTTCCTATTCATCACTACTTAGAGCGGGATCATGGCACTAAGCAAGATCTAATGTTGGCCACCATTAGACAATATGAAAAATGAAGAGAAATGGCTAATACATTCAAATACCCTACTCAAGAATTGCAAATAATTCGGATTTGCTAAGTTAGATTCGCATGGTTCCCATAACCCCAAGTTGTGGGTTTAGCTACTCATAGCTTAGGCAAATGAATAAACAATGAATAAGGAAGACATGGTTAAGCACTTACCCACAAAGATTGAAGAACAATAAAACCCACTTTATAATTAGAATCAAAAGCTTGAAAGATGTAATGAATCCACAAGTGAATGTAATCTCCAAAATTTAGTCTCCAAAGATAAACCCTAAGAAAATACTCTAAAAATTTCATGCTCTATGTAATATGTGTAAATTCCTTCAAAAATCTGTAAAACGTGTGGCTAAAAACCTAAAATACACTATATAGAGTATTTACAAACAAGTCCCTAAATTAAGTAGAAAAACTTATCGGTGCCTGATACAAGTCAAAGTTATAACTCGTAACTCGAGTTACGAGCCATACTCGAGCTTTCGTGGTCAGCCTCTTCAAATCTTGGACTTTGCTGATGCAGAACACCATTACGAGTCATAGTATGGTCTACAACTTGTAGTAACCTCTCATGGTCTTCAGCTGTATTTCTTGGTCCAAGTCCAATCAACACTAGAAATCACTACGAAACGTCCTTTTATGGCCCATAGTACCCTCTACGATTCGTAACTAGGTCTCGTATGGTTGACCTTCAAGTTGTTAGATCTTGAATTTAAGCACTGGAAATCTCGAGGGGACCACCTCTATGACTCATAGACTAAGCTACGACTCATAGACGGTCTCGTATGTCCGAAAAACCAACAAAACCTACAACTTTTTCCAAATTTGTGTCAACTTTCTTTCCCTATGAAAACACATAAATATCATAAAAGTCGCATTGATAACATACAAAATCCTAAGTTTTAGGCATCAAATATGTTATATTTAATGGCACATCAACACCCTCAACTTAGCATTGTTGATTGTCCTCCAGCAATGACTCAATCTAAATAGATAATAAAGCAACACATACCAATCAACCCAATGGCATATACTATACTCAAATCCAACTCAGGTACCCATATCAGCTTTTTCAAAACAAGATCATGTAGCTATTTAAAAAACCAAATCATATTGATTCATTAGACAACAAAACTATAACAAGCAAGGGATTATCAACAATCCACAATCACTGAACAAGTAAGATGTTGACAATGCAATACAAATGCCCTCACAAAAAAGAAGCCCCTTTTAACACTCAGTGAAGATCTCAGAATTTAACCATGGGACTGTGCAAGAATACATACTCTCACATATGACATTCATGCATGATTGTAATGACCACAAAAACTGCCTGAAAATGTGCCTCGTAAATACCCAGAATCGTAATTTCCATATATCTCAAAATTTGTGTGTGATATCAAAAATCTGACTTCATATTCGTGATCAGGGGGCAAAATTGAGTAGAAAATTGGTATAACCATAATTTTAGAGCAACTGTATCAAACTTTGATTTTTCAAAAATAACGAACTCTAGAGACGATTCGCATACCTAGCGCGACACGGCCAGAGCGCGGACCAGAATATATTGTTGCCAATTTTTTTTAGTTTGGTGCAAGGCTTTGAGGCCTTGGTCCTAAGCCTTCCTATGCATAAAAACACTTATATATAGTCATATTTCAACTCCATATCATACAAGACATTCCCAAAAACCCTCTCTAACACTTACACAGATATTTCACCCAAATTGTAGCATTCCAAACTCATTTCGGATCTAACGATTTCATTCAAGCTTCAAGTTCTCATTCCAATCTTCATTAAGAAAATCTCCAAAGTTGAGGTATGTGATTTTCATCCACTAGGTCCTTTCACCCATAGTGCCCAACCTTCCTTTTTACATAAATTGCATGTTTCTAAGTTGATTTACTTATAGGTCTTACTTATTATGAATTTGATTATAAACTATTTTGGAGTTTCATAAAATTGTGACTATTTAAGCGTATTTTGAGCTATGAATCTATGATTCATTATGTGATTTGGAGAGGGGTTTTGATGTATCTTGATAAGAGTATTACCAAGTGTTGATGGAAGTAATGTATTTAAGTGTTGATTGCATGAAAAGTATCTATAGTGTTGCAAGTTGACCACACCTTGTTGAGGGGGTGTTATGCCTCAAGCACTATGATGGAGGGTGCTATGTACATCTACTAGTTAAGGGGTACATACCTTGACCACTATGATGGAGGGTGCTATGTCCATCTACCATGTCAAGGGGTATATACCTTGAGCAATATGATGGATGGTTCTATGTTCATCTACCAAGTAGAGAGGTATGTACCTTTACCACTTTGATGGGTGGTGCTATGCCCATCAACTAATTGAAGGGTAGATACCTCAATTGCCTTTCAAAGGGGTGGTAGGCCTTGGATTCCAAGTACTAGTTTGCTTGGTCTATTACGATGGTCTCTTCCTAACACATGTATTATGTTCTATATAAGCATATTTCACTTCAAACATTGATCATGCATGTCATGTTGCTAATATACTATCTCTTTCTTATGATTATGCATGTTGATTATGTTGCCTAGATCTTGTTGCATTGCATCCTACATACTTAATACATTCAAACGTACTAACGCATACTCTATGCCTATATGATGTTATCATGTGGGAACCGGAGCTCCTCACGGTCATCCTCCCCATGGCTAGTTAGTCATCTTGAAGAATAGCTACTGGTGAGTCCTCAAGTTTAGGGACACTAGCTTTGTACTTCTACTTTATTATCTCTTATGTTGAACTTTGATACTAAAAGCGTGAGCCCAAAAAGTTGTCTTGGCCCCAGCGCATTCTACGCTAGAGGTGCTGTTGTTGGACAAGTTATGTAATTATGCCTTGAGCTTTGTTTCTTTTGATGATTTATCCAATGAAAGATTTCCCTTAGTCCCTTTTGTCCCTACTTATACTCTTTTATTGTTGTTTTATTGCTTTCGTGACCAAGGATGTGTATGTGATATACTAAGAGGCTTGTTTAGGGCCCTTTCGGGTTCCCTTTCGCTGTGTCACATCTAGGCCCTAGGATTGGATCATGATAAACTTTGTATCAGAGCACTAGGTCGCTAATAGTCCTAGGCATCCAGCACACTACGTCGATTAGAGTCTTATTCATGATTGTGAAGTGCACCACAACTATGAATAAGAGGCTATAAGGCGTTTTAGAAAATGTTTCTTATCTTTTTGATCTATGTCATGCTGTAGGAGTTAAAGTAAGGTTTTACCCTAATGAATGTTCTTTTCTATGTTATATTATGCCTATCCCAAGAGAAAGAAGAGCTCATACACTCGAAGAACAACCGGCTCATGAAGTGTTTCGAGATGCTATTGCCGTGTTAGCCAAGCTATGACTAATCAATCAACCAAGGGGCCCAAGCCCCTCATACTCATACTCTGGCATCTAGGGTAAAGGATTTTATGAGGATGAACCCACTAGGGTTTCATGGGTCTAAAGTGGATGAAGACCCTCAAGAATTCATTGATGGGGTGTACAAAGTGTTATCTATCATGGGTGTTAGATCGGAGGAGAAAACAGAGTTGGCGGCCTACCAACTCAAAGGGGTGGCCCAAATATGGTTTACTCAATGGAAGGAGGAGAAGGGGAACAACAACATGATCCTATGGGAGGAGTTTAAGGCAGCATTTCTTAATCGGTTCTTCCCTCTTGAGCTAAGGCAGGCCAAAATAATGGAATTAACAAATTTGAAGCAAGGGTCTATGAGTCTGAGGGAGTATGCCCTCAAGTTCAACCAACTCTCTAAATATTCTCTACAATTGGTGGCCAAACCAAGGTCTAGGATGAATAAGTTTGTGATGGGTGTGTCCGACTTGGTAAATAAAGAATGTCGTGCCACCATGTTGATAGGTGATATGGACTTGTCCCGCCTCATGACTTATACAGAACAATTGGAGGGAGAAAAGTTTAGAAAGTGAAGGGGTAATGAGTCTAAGAAGGCTTGATTTGAAGGTAAATTCCAAAGTCCCAAGGGTGGTCGATTTCATCAAGGCCAAGGGTCTTCCAATGCTCCTACTATAAGGTTTGTTAATGACAACCCAAGTGTCCAAGGTGGTGGTGGAGTAGTGCCTAATGCTAGGTACCTAAGATGTGGTAGAGGCTATGATGGCCCATGTTTGAAGGATACTAATGCTTGTTATGGGTATGGTGAAGTTGGTCATAAGGTAATTGATTTTCCATATGCACAACATAAGGGTAGAGATGGTCGTCCACAAGGCCGAGGTGCGAATGCGATTCCTATGGGAAGAGGAGGTCAATAAGGTGGTGCCTCAAGTCACAATCGGTTCTATGCTCTTCAAGGGAGGGAAGGGGTAGATGAGATGCCCAATGCCATCACTGGTATGTTAAAAGTCTTTGATTTTGATGTGTATGCATTGATAGACCCAGGTGCCACTCTTTCTTTTGTTACTCCTTTTGTTGCCAAAAATAAAAAAAAAATAAATTAAAATTTAAAAAAGCAACTGCAAGTACCATCTGTAAAGAAGTACCAAAATTACTAACACATCTATTGAACATTAAAAACCCTTCTAGTAACTTCCCAAAAAAATATTAAGGTAGTAATTAAACACCAAAAAACAAAGGCAATAAATAATTTTGCCTAAAAATAGTCTAGACAGTTTTTTCTGGAAAAAGGCACTTTGAATTGACAAACACATAATTTAAGAAATGTCAATCAGTCTGTCGTTGTGGGGTGAAATGGATTGATTCCTGGGCTTGGTTGGATCATCATTTTCATTAACGTATTCATCATATGTTTTGTCATTGTCATATTTTAATAGTAGCGCGACATATCTCCTTCGATGGTACGTAGCATCCAGCACATGCATTGGGACTGGGATCCCATCATTAATAGAATTGATGTATGGGGCAATAAATATCCCACAATTCCTAAAGTGACAGTTAGTAAAAAAAATTTATACGACATAAAAAAATTATATTTAAGGAATTACAGAACGGTGAAATAACTTATACGTTGCCGCTTTGCTATTGAGCAACTGCTTGAATAAAAGCAATTTTAAATGAGACTTCTTCACCAATCATCTCCCCAGAAGCCTTGTCCTTGTATGCCTCAAGAGTGGACTAGTCAGTCCTGTTGGCTTTTTCAAAAAATTCACTTTTCCGTAGATACATTGGTAACATAACAACCAATTTATCAATTTCAACAAAAGAATTTCTACACCTTTTACCCAGTGTAGAATCATAGACGCATATCATCATTTCCTTCAAAGCAACCACAATCACCATCCAATGAAATTTCTCATAGCAATTAACCGATATATATACTTCATCTGTGAGATGCTATAGAGACCCCGCAGGAATGCAATATCTATTTATGATGTTTGTTACTGACCTCTCCAACTTGGATACATCAGGTCCATGTGCAAGGTATTCTGGAGTGCTTAAATTGTCAGCGTTTGGAGTGTTATAACACCTTGTGTGGGTTGCCAAAATGTAGTTCTTGAATATGCAATTTGTTGTGATATATCGATGATGACTGCTGAACTGATTCTTGGCCTTCTTTTGCATGTAGTGAAAATCGCATCTAGATGTTGATTGAAGAATAAAGAATAAATTGCATAATGTTCTTGTAAGTTTAATAGTGTTACAAATATGAACTATGGATAACAAAGTTTGGCAAGTATCATGATAGACGAATAATCAAATATCCACATTTGTGTATTTTTTAGGCTAAGGTATTAACACAATGAGGCAGATATCAAATGTAGCCAAACAAGCAGTGTCTATAGGCAGTTTGATGTTTACAAGTGTTGATACTTATAATGTTTTGTTATACCAAGTAACAAATTCTAATCAATTTGCTGTGAAAGTTAAATTATCACTGATAAATGGACTGTATAATGTACTTGTCAAATTTAATGGTATTACAGGTATAAATAATGGGTAACAAAAAACTTTCGCAAGTATCATGTCAAACAAGATTCAAGTATCAGCACTTTGAAATTTTTTTGAGGATAAGTTATCAATATAGTGAGAAAGGTATCAAAAAATAGCCAAACAACTGACCACATCGTTCCAACAGTTGTTTGGTTGAGACATCCTGTAGAACCAGTTCTTGTCTTTAAGGAACGCAACCACAAAATTGATCTTTAGAGGTCCAAGAGAGGCACGTCGAATCTGGTAATGATTATCTTCTGATTTTCTGAAATAGTGTGAAAAATATGAGTTAAAAATAATTTTAAAAACCTGGCTCAAATTTCTGTTATTGAGTTTAGGTGGACTTACATTCTCTTTTATACATAGTGTAATTTTAAACCTGGCTCAAAGTAGTGGAGAATGTTGGAATTTTTGGTGTTGAGTCCCTCTTCTTCATGACCTCCGCCTCAACTTCCAATTTGTCCTCTAGAGATAGTTCTTGAGCCTTGATTGTTGGATCTTTGTGCGGTGGTTGAAGATTGTCACCGTCACGATCTTTTTGAGTAAACCCAAGGCTAAAAGATGGTAGAGCGTCCACGAGAGAAATGATATTAGTGAGAATTTTTTTTAAGAAAAAAAAAGAGACCAAAAATCATTCAAAAGAAGAACACAAATTGGACAGTCTCAAAAAAATTGCTAACTTTGAATTTGAAATTACTTGAGATGTATGATAATTGATCAGTGATTCACTTTGATTAGGCAACGTTTGGTGTAATTTAGGCATGAAATTGATAATGGAACAATTTAAACGAAAGATTCTATTATTTTAATCTAGATATGTGATGTAAAAAAAAATAAAATTTTTATAATTTATTTATATGAAAGAAAATATTAAATATTTTAATAAAACATGTAGTATAAATCTCTAATTTTTCCTTCTTATAAATAGGTATTTGAAGAAAACAAATGGGCCAAAGACCAAAGTCCTACAGGACCGTTATAACTAGAAAAATAGCCGGCGGCAATTAGTGATAGTTTTACTCGATGATAATTTCTATCCCCTCTAAAACTTTCTAAAATAGTGATAGTTTTACTCAATGATAATTTCTATCCCCTCTAAAACTTTCTATTTTAACACTTCTAATTTTATTTTTTTCCAGCGTGTCCCTCTCACTTCTAATTTTTTTTTTTCAGTGTGTCCCTCTCACTTGCTCTCTCTCTCATACACATCACACATAAAAACACAAAACACACAACAGAGTTGATAAGATTATAACTTTTGTTTGTTCCTGTTTATTATATTATATATATACTTATTATTATTACTAGTAAAGACTAAAGATCTACTCCTTTCTTCCCAAGAATCTGGCTCTTTCTATGATGGAGAATAGTAAAACCAGTGCTGGGTTTTCTTCTCCAAGAGCTGATACATTCCCAGCTGGTCTAAGGGTTCTTGTTGTCGATGATGATCCTACTTGGTTGAAGATTCTTGAAAAGATGCTTAAGAAATGTTCTTATCAAGGTTTCGTTTAATCATTCTCCAAGCACACCCTTTTTAGTTTCTTGGATTTTCAAGCTCCAATTTTGTTTTCACCCCTTCTACACTTGTTTTGTTTTGTTTCCTTGCATAATCTTGGATTTTTAAGCTCAAATTCTGTTTTTACCACTTGAAAAGGACACCCTTTCTAAGCTTGTTTTCTTTTCTTGCATAATCTTGGATTTTCAAGCTTGAATTTTGTTTTCACCACTGTATAACACACCCTATTTTTTCATTTTTTTTTCTACTTTGTTGCATAACCATGGATTTCCACCTTGAATTCTGTTTTTACCACTTGAAAAAGACACCCTTTTTACTCATTTTTTTACTTTGTTGGATGATCAAGCTTGAACTATAGTTTCTATAGTTCTTCTACTTAGCTTGATTTTAAGGCTATATAATCTTTTTTTTTATTTCCAGAATTTTGAAACCGTCTATGTGATTAATGTTTAGGGGTAGAAATTCCTAGGTAGGGAAAGTTATTCCAGAACTCTTATGTTGATTGTTTGAATGGAAGAGTGGATCAAAAAAGTAAATCAGGCCTTTTATAGATTGTTGTTTCTGCATGCTTCTTCAAATGATCCTTCTTTTTCCCCCTTGGCAAACTTCATGGAGGCATCAAAGAGAAGGGGAAAAAAGAAAATTAATTCTTTGGATTTTCAGTCCCACACTCAATTATTGACATCTGATTTTGTCTTCAGATATATTGAAAGTAAATCATCTTTGATGTTATTTTTGGCAGACTATTAAATATTAGATTTTGTTTCATGGCTATATTGAATTATTTCACCTCTTTGTGGATGTAAATCTCTCCCTTTGAGTTCTGCACTTCGTCTATATGGGAGGTTGCTTGAGTGAAAAAATAGTAAGCTCTTTGTGGTTTTGATAATTTAATTGGTCTATAACATGTTGGAGTTGCATACGGTGAAGTTAGGGTTATATATTGTGGCATGTGAATATAACAATGGCTAACTTCACCTCTTTTTATTTTGGCCACTAATACCGATTGTTTTGAGACGAGGGTTCCCAGGAAACAGCCTCTCTACTTCTATGAGATAGTGGTAAGGTCTGCTGACATTCTACCCTCCCCAGACCCCACTTACAAGTGGGGTCCACTGGATGTGTTGTTGTTGTTGTTGGCCACTAATACCGATTGGTGATTTCTGAATATTTTTGAGTAAACCGTTTTACAAATTCTCATACTTGTATTGTCCAATATTATTTTCTAATTCAGGGTTTAGGTCATTGATAATTAGCTGTGCATCCTATTTCTGGCTATGATGCTGCAGAGATAAATGCAGTTTTGAACTGATAGCTTGTACTGAGCTTTTACTGTTTTGAGTCAATGTGGATACTCTGTAAGATCCCAACATGCATCTTGTCTTATCTCTCCAATTGTATTATTTTAGTGCTGAGGCATAGAGCATATTTTTGTTAATTTCCCATGCCTACTTGTTTTATGCACAACAAAGATATCAATGACTACTTGTCAGCTTAAAATAGATCCATTTATCTCTAATTTTGTAGTCGCAATCTTTTGGTTTCTGAAGACATTATTACTGGTTTCTTTCAGTGACGACATGTGGTCTAGCACGGGAGGCTTTGTATCTGCTCCGAGAGAGAAAGGATGGATTTGACATTGTGATTAGTGATGTTAACATGCCTGACATGGATGGATTTAAGCTTCTGGAGCATGTTGGACTTGAGATGGATCTTCCTGTCATCAGTCAGTTCTCTTTCATTTGAAACTGACTAATCAGTTCTCTTTCATTTGAGACTTACTAAGTTTTGTTCTGGGCTAATACTAATTGGCTACTTCACTTTTCTCAACTACAATAGCACTGATTTTTCCAAATACCTTTCCAGTGATGTCTGTCGATGGTGAAACAAGCAGGGTGATGAAGGGCGTTCAACATGGTGCATGTGATTATCTTTTAAAGCCTATACGTATGAAAGAACTTAAAAACATATGGCAGCATGTACTCAGAAAAAAGATGCAAGAGGCAAGGGACACTGGAAATCATGAAATCGACCAATATGATGAAGTGTGGATGCTTAATGGAGCTGAAATCCTTTCAGGAAAGAAGAGAAAAGATTTTGAGTATAAGCATGATGAAAGAGAAATGTCTGATTCAAGATGTATTGAATCTTCTTCCATGAAGAAAGCCAGAGTAGTTTGGACTGTAGATCTTCATCAGAAATTTGTCAAAGCTGTAAACCAGATTGGATTTGACAGTAAGTTCATTGAAATTTCTTTTTAGTCTCAAGTTGCACCAAATAATTAAAAACCCATAACTTTAGCTCGTTTCATCTTCAAATTTCCTTTGCACATTTCTAGAAACTATTTTCTTGGGATATTGTGATAATGTTAATGTTTTCTTACGCTTGGCAGAAGTTGGTCCCAAGAAGATCCTTGACTTGATGGGTGTCCCATGGTTAACTAGAGAAAATGTTGCTAGCCACTTACAGGTAAATATTCTTGCAACTTGTGTTTCTTATGAGGGGCATTGGCATTTGTTGCCAACATATACAGCCAGTTCAGCCAATGTCTCTCACTTGCTACCAGATTCGGTTAAGCAGTTTCTTGCAAGTTGCCTCCAACCAAAAATCAGATCCAGATAGTGATAAGGCACCTACCTTTAGACCCAGAGGATTTCAACTATGAGATATTTTGTGATCAGAGATAAATAAAAGAAAAGATGGCAAGTATATTGACATTAGTTTAAGCTAAAAGAAAAGTTTGGGCTTTGTGGAGATTGAAATCAAGTTAAAAGGAAGGTATAATGCACGCATGCCAAATCAAGAAAAGGATTTCCTTACTGAAATTTCATTCACAGTAGTTTTAATGGTTAGTATTTTGAAGCTTCAAGAAAAAAGTATCTCCTTTACTATATTAATGTGAATGGCCTTTTACGCTTTTTTTAAAATTGAGGTTTCATAACAATATCAATTTCTTGCAGAAGTATCGCCTCTACTTGACTAGGTTGCCGAAAGAAGATGAAGTTAAACCCTCATTTTGTGGGATGAAGCATCAAGATGTTTCTCCTAAAGAAACTTGTTCTGGTCTCAGCCTTCAGAATCCAGTTGATGTGTGCACTGATGTTACAAATGACAAGTATGGTTGTGTTTCTGGAGACAAAGCTATTGCTCAAAATCAGAAATCCAACATATATGAGAGCAAGGTAAAGGGTATTGTTTCAGTGCCAGCGGCTGAGCCTGGATCTGTGGTTGAAGATAACTTCGACTCTCAGACTGCATGTTCAAAGTGCTCAACTCTGATAGGCCTCAAAGATTCCTTTGGATTGGTCAGTACTGATGTAAAAAGTGCCAAGGTACCCACTCCATATTGTTCTACTGGAGAAGCTCCACAACCTCAATACAAGCAGCAAGACTTTAAACCACATTTTCAGTCAGCTAATGGGTCAAGTCACCAGCCACTACCAGTGCTTTCTCATCAAATTGCAGTTGAACGCACACAAGCAACCAGTTTTCTCAACCATATACCACCTTGTGAAACGAGGGACAGACATCAAGATACAAAAAATGCACCTTCTTTCTTCAAGAGCAAAAATGGAGTAGTAGCAAAATTTTCTCCAGTAGAAAGTACTGTTAATTTGTTTCAACCTGTGAGCCATCAACAAACAAATTTTCATAATCTTGAGCAAATGCCAAGTACTACATGGAGCGTGGCGAGTCACAATGGAGCCATTGGTCCACAATCAAGCCCAGGAAATCTAACTTTGAGAAGTGGTTCAATTGTTGCATCTGTAGGTGAGGACATGTGTGGTGCTTCTATTCAAGGGGAAAGTTTTCTAGCTAATAATGGTCTTCCGAACATAGAACAATTTGACTACGATGATCCACAACTCATTTCTGGAGTTCCAACATGCTTGTACGATACATTGAGGTTTGATTATGAGTATCCAATTGATTCATTGGAAGGTATTGTGATGGACCAAGGTCTGTTCATAGTGTAACCTTTATCCCATGGGGAAGCTTTAGATGGTACACATATTGCATTGCTCTGCTGGCATGTTTTTTCTCTACTAAAGATAGCTTTCCAAGGGGGTGGGGGGTGTGTGTGTGGAGGGTGGCTTTGCTTGATTTTGGTGGAGATGAAAGATTATCTTCACAAAAATGTACTTGAAAGCATTGTCAAATTTTTAGCACAATAAGCAAGCTTCTTGGACAACTTAGCATGCCTAATTATTTGGTACTTTAAGTAGTTTAGTAAGGGGTAACATGCAAATGTGCTCAACCCATTTTGTTTCATTTCTTTTTCATTTTTGTATAAGGAGGGTGAACCCTTGTGAGGCCATGAGTTGCAACTATCGAGCTGTAGTGTACTTCCCTATGAAAATTGTTATATTACCCAAAAAAAGGAGCGTTTGCAAATTGTTACTAAAAGATCTGGAAAAACCTGCTGGAGTTTGGTCCAGTCACAATCTCTCCAGAAAATCAATGCTCGCCTGGATGACATACCATGGTTCTGTCCCGAACACTCGAGATATATTATATTTTTATTCTGTACTAGTTGCATAGTTAAGTAGATACATCGTCCAGGAATATTGTTGAAGTTTACAAAAGACATTTGGATCAATATCTTAACAGACTGTTAAGTTGATGAATGCACCGGACCCCCTATTTGTGGCCCCTGGAACTCCAAAATTGAAAAGCAGCAACATTTAAATGTCAGGAAAATGCTCTCTTTTGTGGCAGTCTGTTAAGCTTGGATATTTGGAGAAGCATTTTCCCGCATACTCTCAGAGATAAATGACTTGGGATTGTCTGATCTACCTTTCACTGGGAAATGATTTGAAAGGTAGTTTTCCCTTTTAACATCTTTTGATCCCTCAGGCTTCCCTGAAAACCTCCAAGGTTGTCGAGGTTTGTTGTCTTGGACTTCTGACACTTGCTTCCCACTGAATTTAGGTGAGCCAGGTTGTTGCGGTATCTGCAAGCCACAAGTGGATTTAAGTTGAGAACCGTTTATTTCAGCAGCATACACAAGATTTTATCTCTGTTAAGTGGCGTGTGGAAAGCAAATCTCTATCAATCACATATGGTAACTTCTACTTTTATAAATGGAAGGAGAACAATACCTTCTTCGTTTGCTTACTTGATGATTCTCTTTCTTGATGAATGCTTGATCGATGAATAAGCGCATTTGGTCTAGCTCTTGATGTAAGCACTTTAGAACTACTGGTGGCTTTTTCCTGCAAAATGAGACCCCTCTCCTTCCCTTAGCATATTACAACAACAACATTACCTAGTGGAATCAAGTGAGGTCTGAGGAGGGTAAATAGCATGGACTTTATAAACTCCCAACTCAAAAGGAATGTTTTCGAAGTTGCAAAAAGTGCTCTTTATATATTAAAAGTTATGTATGATTTTTCTTTACTCAAATACAATGAATCTAAACACGTATGGATATACAAAATATATTCACTTGACATTCTATATGCTCTTATTAAACTCAAAAAGTGGAAAAATCAACTTGAGTATGCGCTCATTTTGAAAACACAAGAAATTGACATTCACCAAAAAGAAAAAAGTGTCTTCTTGTCATTCGAAAGGCATTCCGTAACTACCCAACAAACGAAAATGCTTCTTGTAGTACCACACACGAAAAGGTCTTTTCTCAATCACTAAAACGAGAAATAGTGCTGCAAATATCCAAAAATAGCATTGAGTAACTTGAATTGGTAGAACAATGAAAAGAATTCAAGATCTAAGTAACAGGTTGGTCGTGTAAAAAGTAATAACATTGATCGCCATAAAAAGAAGGGCGGTTAAGTGATTCTAGAGGAGAGGTGCGAAACAGTCATCCAGAGATTGGACCACCAGTTGTTGAATAGAGGAGCATCTACGGGAACCAAAAGGAAGAACAAAAGAATTATATTGCCTCAGCATGCATTACCACATTCGCTGGTATGGCCTATGTTTGTACCAAGATGATTGAAGGCCTGATACAAAGTAAAAATAGAAGCTTCTCATTGACTTGATTTATTTATGTACAAGTGGTGCTCCTTGCATACAAGTCTTTAGGCTATGTATAAATTTTGTATAATTTTCTCTAACCAAGTACAATGAACTTATGTATGGATCTAGACATGTATTTTTCACTTGCATATTCAAACCGTCGTAAGAAATTAAATCTTCTTCCTTTTTTTGGCACATGAGACCAATGCAGCCTAATAATTCAACAACATTGCAATTAATGGTAACAACTAGCTTGTCAATGGTCAAGAGAAGAGTATCTTATTCATCTGATTACTTGATAATTCTCTTTCCTGATGGATGCTTGAATTTGGTTTAACGCTTGGTGCAAGCACTTTAGATCTACTAGTGGCTTTCTCCTACAAAACAAGACAATTCTCCTTCCTAAGTATACTTCCAAATAAAATTCAATCTTCTTCCCTGCTCATGAACAAGATACCAGTTCTGCCGACAACATTGTTGCTAATGATAACAACTAGCTTGTCAAGGGAAAAAGAGAATAGTACCTTCTTGGTTTGATTATCAGATGATTCTCTTTCCTGATGAATGCTTGGATTTGGTTTAGCTGTTGATACAAGCAATTTAGATCTACTGGTGGCCTTCCCCTGAAAGATGAGACAATTCTTCCTAAGTACTCAGCCAAGTGAAATTCAATCTTCTTCCCTGCTCACCAACAATGTCTAGCTTGTCAAGGGAAGAGAGAATAGTACCTCCTTCATTTGATTATTAGATGATTCTCTTTCATGATGAACGCTTGGATTTGGTTTAGTTCTTGATATAAGCACTTTGGAACTGCTGGTGTCGTTCTCCTGTAAAATGAGAAATCAGCTCCCCTTAAAAAAAAATTCAATCTTCTTCTCTACTCAGGCATATGAGACCAGTTCGACTCATTGATTCAAGATGTAGTCTTATCGATCCCTCTACTTCGTAGTACTGAGGAATGACTAATAATGACATTAATTGTGAAAGTGTAAATTCCGTGGTATAAATGAGATGGTCTATACACAATTTCATATATCTTTGGTGATCTTATCTATTCTTGACTTCCTTTTTTCATTCCATGGAGTTCGGAAGACTGTTAGGTCCAGTCCATCCCTAATTTTATGCTGAGTACATATCTAGAAAAAATTAAGTGATGGGAATCACCTTTGGTTTGGCTTGTCGCTGCTCTTTCTCTGCCTCCTTTGTGTTAAGTTTTTTTTGTTCTAGCTTCTGAAAGAACTGAAGTGCAACATCACAAGTGAAAAATTAGATTCAATGGATGAAAAGGAGGAGCAGAAACATAAATGTCGATTAACTCTTCATGTACCTCTCTTCGCTTAGCTGCTCTTTCTTCACTCCTTAAGGTAAAAGGAGAAACTACAGTAGGGGAACATACTATGCTTCCATGCTTGTATACTGATTTGAGATTTCTGCTCCGGGTTTTTGAAAAAAAATAAAAAGCGTGAGCTCAAAATGTCCCAAGTAATTTTCAAGACAAAATATGACGTTTTCTTTGCCTCTACTTGCTGCACTTAAGAACTAATACATAATTGCAGAAAGGCGTATATTGAGAACTGGATTCATTATAGAAGTTAAACCTTGAAGACCATGCCTATATAAACAACACAAATCTCACTTGAATATTCTTTCCTCAACAGATATCAAAAAGTCCTTATCAAACCAAAATCAATAACCAAATGGTAAAAAGGGCAAATTCCCAAATAAAATGATGCCATAAGATCTTATTTGCGTCTACTTGCTTCACTTAAGAAACTAATACATAAAATATTGCAGAAAGGCGTATATTGAGAACTGGAACCATTATATAAGTCAAACCTTGAAGACCATGCCTATATAAACAACACAATCTCTCTTAACATTCTTTCCTCAACAGATATCAAAAAATCCTTATCAAACCAGAATCAATAACCAAATGGTAAAAAGGGCAAATTCCCAAACAAAATGATGCCGTAGGATCTCACCCTGAGTGCAATAGTGATTCACCACCTTCTTTTCTGCTTCTACACAATGCTTGGTCAAGCTTCATTCTATCCCTGCAAGCAAAGAGTTTGTTCCATTCAGCAAAATTTTTAGATACCTGATGCACATTGAGAGCTTCATCAATAAAGAAAGCCACAGCTTCTGGAAAGACATTTGAATGCTTCGTTTTCAATTAAAATGCTCTTTCAGTTCCACAGTACAGAAATTTACCTTCTATTTTCTCGTAGAGGGGTTTCAGGATGCTTTGAGATCCCACTTGCCGATGCCTGCATTTGGCAGAAAAGAGTTAAAAAAAATGATAGCAGAAAAGCAACCTATGCAGGAGAAATTAAGGATAAAGATCATTAATGCACCAGAACTGAAGTCTGTTGAACTTTGCTGTCTCTAGATGTTATATTGATGGATCTTACAAATCTTGAATTCACTATCTTCTCAAGAATCGGAGACAATGTTTTCTTTGTTTCTTCTCTGTGAGAAAAAAACTTGATTGACATGAGACGAGATTTTGGATTTGACCGCTTTTTATCAATCAGGACTTGTCCGTTCTTTCTACTAGTTGGAGCAGACTTGTCAGTCACTATAGGTTGCAGAACCATCACCGGTTTAATACGAGATTTGAACTTTGATGATTCATTCTCATTTGTCAATGTAGTCGTTAAGGTTAATGGTTTCTTCAGTTTCTTCTTCATTGATAGCACAGAGTCCTCCACCATAGAGGCATTCTGCATGATTGAAGCATGTTCAATCAGATACGAAAAGAATTTCAGGTTAGCAACAAAGAGAGAATAATAAAACAGGTAATGGTACAAACCTTTTCTTGTGTTTTCTCTTTCAGTTGTGCTATATTCTCACTTACCTCTAAAACAACATTTTCTGGCTGATTCAATGAATTGACTTCATTCTCTACTGGATAAGATTTCTCACTTACCTCTACAACAACATTTTCCAGCTGATTCAATGACTTGACTTCATTCTCTACTGGATAAGAGTTTCTGATAGCGTTTTCAGTCCCAGTAGTTTCCAAGTTAAATTCTTCATTAATAGGATAGCTGCCACAGGTTGTTGCATTATCCCCCTCATTTACCAGAACTTCTTCAATACCCATATGGCTGCTATTCTCTGGCAACTCAAACCGCATCGTGCAATGATCAACACTTGGATTCGTCACATTCAGATGACCATGTTCTCCCTGTGCTTCCTCACTGCCCCCATAGCTGCCATTCTCAGTGAACTTGGATTTCCTTTGAGAATATTCAACAATTTGAGTATTCACATCCAACACTTCTCTTTGCATTTCTTCAATACCCATATAACTTCTCCCTGTCGATTCAGAGTTCACTGTGGAATGATCAGTGTTTTTATTCATCTCATTTGGATCAGATGACTCATCAATTGCTGTATTTTGTTGCTCTAGCAACAATGCAGCTTTTTTGGCAGCTGCTTTTTTGTGTTGAGCCTCGAAGTAAGCTTTCTTCTCAGCAACTGAACCAGGCTTTGCATACTTCTCAACGTCCTCAAGATACCGATTATGAGTAAATGAGGACCACTTCTCCCAGTCAAGTGACTCAGACATAAATCTTCCAAATGATACTGATGTTGTTAATGCACGTAAAGGGTCTCCCTGTAATGAGGAATCTTCCAGCTCAGCTTCTAAATGAGAAACTTACCCACAGATCAATCTCAAAAACTCAGTAGTAGAATTGCAAATGATTTAAATTCCAATCCATAAATTCATATTCCCCAACATGCTTACAGAAAACAACAAATGAAAGCAATTTATATGACTGAAAGGTCTATTTAAATAGCTCATATAAATTATGAAAACAACAACATAATCCTCAAGTAAACAGCAGTTATGCCTCTGCAGGAGCAAAACACACAAAGATAAACTTTTCTTCAAGGGACTATAGAGAACGTTAGGACTTGATAATAACATCACCATCACCAACAAGAAGAATAATATAACACAATACCAAACAAGTTGGAATTGAGAGTATGAATCCCCTGATTCAATTTTAACAAGCAAATTAATGATGTTTGTATTAAAGGAAAGTAAAACCTACTGCTTGTATTCTCAAAATCCCCACTCAGTAGTAAAAAAATTTCAAAAACCGTTACAGTAAAAGATGCAGAAAATTGCATATAAACAGACCCATTAGCTCAATCACAGAACAGCAGAGAACCCTCAAATACCCATTATCTCAAACGACAAAAGAGAAGGTTGCATATATGAAATAGACACCATTTAACCAAAAAGAAGTAAGCTTCCAATTTATTCATAAACCCTCATAGGCAAAGGGGCAAGGAATGCAATTTGCCGACACCCATTTGCTCAATTAAGAAAAAAAAGGATGATGTTACCTCACTGCGTTCTTGAGAAGGTTGAGAGAAGGATCGTACCAGACAAGCTGAAGAAGAAGAATCCATCTCTTTTACCTATAAAAAAAGGAAAAATAAAAACCCCTTTTTTAACTATTTACTCGTTTCTTGAAACCTAAAGATGTATTTTTGTCAATTTTGCAAGAACGGAGAAACGTAAAGCGGCAGGTGAAGCGTTATAGAAGGATGATAACTGATAAGATTGGAACGTTATGGTTTTCGGAAAATGATTCGCGACTCCAACGGCTAGTTTTCTTTCTTTTCCATTTTTTCTAAATTAACTCTTCTTATTATAAACCTTAGCTCATTTCTAAATTAACAATTGTACATCGGTGGTCATCGATATAGCGTCGGTCAGAATTGGATTTTCGTTTCTCTGAACCATTACATCTCTTCTGAAGCAATTTTTAATAGCTATAAATATTTGATTCTTCCTCGGATGTTATATACAAAATGGTACTAAGAATTTTTAAGTTAAAAACTCCTTAAAATTCAATTGTGATTTATATCCTCAAGTTTTTGAAATTTTGCAAAGTTGAGGGACAACTATTTGGCAGAATTGATGATTTATCCTTGGAGTATATATTTCATAACCTCGGATACTTGAGATGAATAATTTGCTTAAGAACACATTGTGAATACTTTCCTTGTGAGCTTTAAACAAGATCTACGACTTCAAACCATCAATATCTGGAACACACAACCGTCCTTGATATCAAAGCACTCTTTCTCCATTTTGGGAGAATGCCCCACAGACTTCTCAAGAATCATCTTCTTTAACTCTACTAAGTTAGGATCATTTTTTTCTTTGCTTTCACATCATTCCCTAAAGAAGATTTTGAACCATTCTACACACTCCCACCACAACCCTCGAAATTCGTCAATCGAACTCCTAAACAAGCAAGCCTATGAACATCATGAACCAACTACTTTTCTCATCCTGAACATGAGCAACTGTCCCCATGGGTAATCTACTAAAGGCATTCGCTACTATATTGACTTTACTCGGGTAGTATAACATTATGATCATATCATAATCCTTTAGCAACTCAATCCACCTCCATTGGTGAAGATTAACTCGATCTGTTTGAATACAACTGCAAACCTTATGATTTGTGAACACATACACATGAATAATATAAAAATAGTAAAGCAAGCACTATCGCCACTATCGCCACTAATTCAATTCAAGATCAAACACTATCGCCACTAATTCAAGATCATGAGTCAACAGTTCTTCTCATGCACTTTAAGTTGCTTTGAAGCATAAGAAATCACCTTTCTTTGTTGTATCAGAACACAATCAAGACCAATCCTCGAGACATCATAATATACACAAAAAATCATTAGATCCTTCTAGCAAGGTCAAAATTGGAACTATCATGAGTCGAGTCCTTAGCTCTTAAAAACTCTTCTAAGCTTCGTACCACTCAAACTTGACTTTTGTTTTGAGTCAATCTAGTCAAAGGAGAGGCGATAGAAAAGAACCTCGCAACAAACTGTCTATAATAATTGACCAAACGCAAGAAACTCCTAATTCCCTAAGATAGAAGGGTCTAGCCCAGTTCTTCACCGCATTAATTTTTTGAAGATCAACTCTTATACCTTCACCGAAGACAATATGGCTAAGGAACTCCATGAATCTCAATTAAAACTCATACTTGCTATTAGCAAACAACATATCATCATTCACTTGCGACACAATTCTTAAATGGTCCAATTTCTCCTCCTCATTCTGAGAATAAATCAAAATATCATCAATGAAGACTACAATGAACATGTCCAAACATGGCTTAATACACTATTCATCAAATCAATAAAAGTCGTGGTAACATTCTTTAGTCAAAAAAATATAACCATAAATTCATAATGACCATATGAAAACCTGAAGGTTGTATTTAGGATGTCACACTTCCTAACTCATAATTGATAATAACCTAACCTAAGATCAAATTTAGAGAAGCAGCCAATATCATAAAGCTAATAGAACATGTCATCAATTTTTGGGATAAGATACTTATTCTTAATTGTGACCTTGTTCAATTGTTGATAAGCAATATACATATGGATTTTGAAAGAGTGGAACTGAAGCACCCGATGGAAAGATACTTGATCTAATGAAATCCACATCCAAAATATCTTTTCATTGATCCTTCAACTCTTTAAGCATGATTGGAGCCATTCGATAGAGAAGAATAATGATAGGTTGAGTATCAGAAAGACGATTTATGCCAAAGTTAATTTTTTTTTCAAGAGAAATGCCAGAACGATCATCAAGGAACACTTCCATAAACTCATTCACAATAGGGACAAACGAAAGAGTTGAGGTTTAGACATTTGAATCCTTAACCTGAACTAAGTGATAGATGCAATTTTTAGAATTATTATTGTAACCTTAAGGTAAAAGACAAATCGACCTATAGGCGCTAAAGTAGTTCCCTTCCACTCTATGACTGACTCATTTAGAAATTGAAATCTAACCACTTGGATTCAAAAATCCATCAAAGCATAACAGTTGGGTAGCCAATCCATGCTAGGAATGATATCAAAGTGAAGCATTTCAAGCTTTACCAAATCAATTGAGATATTTTTTGAAAGATTGAATCAAACAATCTCTATATACCTTCTTAGATAAGATTGACTTACCAATAAGAGTAGAGATAGGGAATGCTCTAACAAGATTTTAAGAATCATGTCAAATCTCGTAACAGTATAAGGATTCAGAAAAGACAATTTTACTCCTAGATCTAGTAAAGTAAAAACATCAAAATGGGAAACCCTCAACATACTCATGACCACATCAGGAGAAGACTCCTCATCTTAATGAGTTTAAATATCATAAAATCTACCTTGGCATTGTTTGCCACTAGAACTAGAAGAGGCATCTCGCTATGTGGGGCATCCTATAGAAGCACTAGGCTATGTCTAATGATGAGCATCCTTACCCCTACCAATCTATGGAGGATAATCTCTCAACCTATGGTTAGACTTAGCACAACCAAGGCATGCACCATAATTGGTCAAACACTCTCTTGGTTAGCTCCTCCCACACTTTTGACATGTGGGGAAAAACCTTCACTAAAAGCACCATAGGGACGAACTAAAGAGTTCCATTTTAGGCATTTGAATCCTTAACCCGAACTAAGTGATAGATGCAATTTTTAGAATTGTCATTCTAACCTTAAGGTAAAAGACAAATCGACCTATAGGTGATGAAGTAGTACCCTTCTATTCTATGACTGGCTTATTTAGAAATTGAAATCTAACCACTTGGATTCAAAAATCAATGAAGCATAACATGAGGGAAGCCAATCCATGCTAGGAATGATATCAAAATCAAGCATATCAAGATTTATATACCAAATCGATTGAGATGCTTTTCTAAAAGATTGAATCAAACAATCTATATATACCTACTTAGCTAGGATTGACTTACCAATAAGAGTAGAGATAGAGAAGGCTCTAACAAGATTTTAGGAATCATATCGAACCTTGTAGCGGTATAAGGATTCAGAAAAGACAAGTTTTCTCCTAAATCTAGCAAAGTACAAACATCAAAATGGGAAACTCTCAACATACTAATGACCACATCAGGAGAAGGCTCCTGATCCTATCGAGTCTAAATAACATAAAATCTGCCTTGGCATTATCCGCCACTAGAATTAGAAGAGGCATCAGGCTAAGTCAGGCATCCTATAGAAGCACAAGGCTAAGACTAACGAGGAGCATCTTTACCCCTACCAATGTATGAAGGACAATCTCTCAACCTATGGTTAGGATTAGCACAACCAAAACATGCACCAAAATTGGTCAAACACTCTCTAGTTGGCTCCTCCTACATTTCTGACATGTGGGGAAAGAACCTCCAATAGAATCACCACCCTTAGGATTTAAGTTAAACACCCTGTATTTGTTGAACTTAGGTATTGGGAACTAGAAACAGATGGAGCTGCACCTGGGAACTCTAGGCAAAACTGAGATCGAACAACACTAGAACTCTGATTAAAGTAGCTACCACCAGTGATTCGAACCCTTGTTGTCTCTCTAAAGCTTTCCTTAACCTTATCTTCCTGTATATATTGTGCATAAGTCATCAACTGTGAGAAGTCTATATCTTTGATAAATATAACAATTTTACACTCCTTCATCACCAATCTAGAAATTCCAGAAACAAACTTGCTCATATGATTCCTAGAGTGGGCTACCAAACATACTTGGAGAATGTCACCACCTAAGCCTAGTGTCATGGATTTAGACTTCCACTAAGACTTCTGTGTGACACTTGAAAACTTACTCACAATTCTTTTCACAATCTTGCAAGATCAAATAAACCTTTTTGACTACATCGCTAAGGGAAGGCTAGATTGAAAAAGACAAGAGAACTTTGTAGAGAAGACTTGTTTTATAACTTGGAAGATAGCTTACACTTTTGATACACCCAAATTTACACTCCAAAAGGAATAGTAAAGCGGTCGTTGATCAAATCTACAACTCAACGAGAATTGAGGTCGATTCCACAGGGAATGCGTGAGAGTAAATCTATTAGCACCCTTTTCAGATGTAATATCTATTCCCGAAATAAAAACACATAAAGTAAATGGGGGGTTTTGGTTTTTGCAAACTAAATTATTAAAGTAACAAACGAGTACAAAGACTACTGGATTTTAACTGATTAATCCGAAGCTAGGATTGTATTCCCCATGACATCTAATGTGATAGCCGAATCTATGTGGTAAACTTGCTTATGATTGTGTATACAAGATCTAACAAGTTATGTAATACCTAATTACCTTTCGGTCCTTCTTAGATGTATTTCATTCATCACCTTTAGGTCTTAGAACATATATGTACTAACCCTTGTTATTGACCCCAGAATACTCTCACCCTTAGGTCTCAAGTACTTAGACTAGGTTTAAAACCCCAAATTTTTGTTGTAGAACTCTTTTCCTAATCACTACATCCCTTTCGGGCATGTAACGAATTCAGGTGTACCCTAATGCATCGACTTATTAATTATGAATTTAAAGTGAAGAATACATGATATATACGCTAATCAATCCCAAGATTTACCCTATATTCTTCTATCTTATTGATGTGCCATAATTCCCACAACCCTAGTTGTGAGTTTAGCCTAGCATATTCAAGAAAGATAACCCACAACAATATGAAGAATTCATAATAAAGAACTTACCATTAAAGAACTAGTGAATCTATGAATTACAATATCGAATAAGATAATTGAAATCCCACAGTTCAATGAAATTGTAAGCAAAATAGTGTTCTCATGTGTTCTCTGTCTCTAGTAGTCCAAAACTAAGTAAAAATGGAATAAAAATAATATATATATATATATATATATGTCTCAGAGGCTAAACGAGTTTTAACGAGGCATATATACACACACACAAGGTAAACCTAATCCAACTTAAAATAGGAAAAGTCAAGTCGGCATGGATACGAGCCACTACACGACCCATGTGACAGTGAACAGACCATGAGGCAACACTTAATCTTCAAAATCCTCACTTTAATTTGTAGTTCCACGTGGAGGGATATAGTCCGTGTGACTGTTAACGGTTCATGAAACAGATCATCTCCTTCTCCTTAAACTTTTTGCTTCTCACGTCATCATCACAGCCACGTCACGGACCATGGCTGGTCACACGACCCGTGACAGGCCTCATCTCTTGCCACTTGTGTGATTTGTGTAACTTTTAATGGTAATAGGATCTTCACATCACTTTGACGGCACGTGGCATGACCTATGACAAGTCCCACTGCCGTGAAGTGTACCGCAGGACGTGCCTTAGGCGAATTTCTCTAGTTTCTTTCTTTAGCTCCTTGACATGCCATTTTTGCCAAGTGTGAGGCCACGATGGGCCTCACAATTCGTGTGATGGTACACGAGCCATGTAGGCACCCGTGTGCTCTCACTTGGTTCCATTTCTTTGCTCCTATCGCCAAGGCCTCATCCACGTGGCCTCTCGCGGTCCGTGTGATGCTACACAGGCCATGGAGGTCTCTCTTGCGCCCATACTTGAGCTCTTTTTCGTTCAATTTCTAGTAGTTCACCCATTTCTCCATGCCTTAATCACTTTTCCTGAAAAATAACAAAAACACATATCAAAACAACACATTTGCTTGAGAATGTGCACAAATCCTTTGTTTAAGCGTTGCAAGAGTCGTATTTCATGACTCATCAACACCCTCAACTTAGAATGATTTCTTATCCTCGAGCAATAAGGACTCAGCCAAACAATGCATAAACACAAGTGCTTACTCAGAACTATGGATAACCCCACAATTTTCAACACCTATGCCCCGATAACAAGCTTAAGAATATGCTCACACCTTAAACTGACCCATAAAGCTTAAGGTAAATATCATACATGCATGGTCAGTCCACAAAAGTTTGGGAACAAAGATAACCCAGTTGAATTAGTAACCAATTAGTGCAAAGATAGTGCCCTCACTACAAAGAAGTTTCACTCACAATATAAGAATAAAAAACAGAGACTGGAATGTAGACACTCACTCTTATAAATGACTTTTAGTGGACACATAAGTATCTATTATATGCTTGCCCTTATTTTCGTTACCTTAACTCTTGAATAACCTTTTTAGGATCGCATTAGGACTTTTGCAGCTTGTAGCATAGGTCGGGCTCGAGTAAGGCATATTTAGGATTAAAGTGACTAATAAGCCCCTCTAAGACACTTACTTTGACTCAGCCATTTGCCTTTCGGTCTCCAACTCTTATTGCCCCCATTTTCCACTTTCTTTTGCGCAGGAAGTAATTTCCGTGCTCATTCACTCATTTTCATTTTTTTCTTTTTCTCTCATTAGCTTTGCTTATAGTCACAACCCAATTTCTTTTTTTCTCTTATCACTTGATTCTTTTCCACGCTCATTTTTATGTTTTCCCTACAATAGCCACCCTCAACTTAAGCTTTTGGCTTAGGTCAAGGTTTACAATATCTTTCTAAAGGACCAAAGCCAGTGTAAGACACTCTCAACTTAGGCTTTTCACCTAGGCAGAGGTTCACAATGTATTTGGAGAGACCAGGGCCAAAATAAAGATTAGTAGATAGATTAGGGAAGTGAATCTGGGTGATTACAAAGAAAAAGTCTATTTAGGCTCAACTTTTGGTTCAAGAGGGACAATTTTATTTGGTTGGTGAATTTTAGGCTAAGTGACTAGTCAACAAAAACGGCCTAAGATCATATCCTAATCCAGTTATTCAATTATGTTGGTGGGACTAACAGGCAAGCTCTATCTCATAAGTGCGTCGACTAAATTATGCAAACAAGCTCATATACACATGGCACATCTTCTATACTAGTTAGCACTAACTAACAAAGTCATACTTTATTCATCAGAATGCCAACCATACACACACTATGCTTACTAAAAATCATGCAGGTTTGTCAGGATGGGATGCAAGCACATATAACCTTTTTAAAACATTGTTACTTTGGGCCATTTTTCGCAACATAAGTTATATTAGACTTCTATGAACACATGTATCTACACAGTATCACAACCTAAACATGCCAGTTCTATTAGATAATACACTCGAGAGAAAAAAAACACGGTAAGAAAAACTCTCAAGTGGCAGGATGCCCCACCCCTTCCAAAAAGATGATCCAGTGTCCTCACTACACTACAACTAGAATAAATGAACAAAAAGGGGATAGAACATACCTAGGACGGTCTATGCATCAGTTGTGCTGGCGGACCAGACGGTTCGATGGGGTCGATGTCATCATAGGTCGCACTCGGTACAAAAGAGCTCCTGGAGGCTCCTACCCTTGTTGCATCTATTGCACACCACTCTCTTTCCTCTTGTTCAACGGCTGCTAAGTGCTGATCTCTCATAGCCTTGCACATCTGCCTCTCCTCGTCTTTCTACGGGTTATGTGGAGGACTGTGTCGGTGGTTACGACTCTTGTGCTTGTCCTTCCTCTTGGGATCTTTTGTGGGTGGCACGGGTGCAACGGATGGGGCCAGTGGAGCACCTCATGTCTCATCTAAAATAGGTTCCACTGAAGCATTGAAACTCATCCAAGATTCCGGAGGCGGGGCTGGCGCGGTACAGTTGTACTGTGAAATAAGCTGTGCAATCTGGGTTTTCATGTCATTCACTGTTTGAACCATATTCTTTTTTTCTTCCTAGACATACTCCCAAACATGACATGGAAATATCCCTCCAAAGTGTTGACATAATTTTGTAAAATGCTGATTTGGCCTAAAAATTTAGCCTGAAGTTGTTCCACAGCCTGCTGTACATGAGAATGGACCACATGCGGCATACTTTCAACGATCTGGTCAACAATAACCCATGTTTGCTGCTGGTCCGCCACCACCCTTGCAAGGAACTCATAAGGTACATTCATATACCCTTGTTGTATCAGGGGTACTACACCACTACCATCGGGCTGCTAAGAAGCCTTGTATGACTGTGGGGCGATGGTGTAACCCTCAAATGACAAGGGTTATTGCGGGGCTACTCTAGGAAAATTTTCTAGGCCCCTAGAGAATGCATGTTCTAACCCGCATCAGAGGATTTTGGACGTATCTGATCAGTTGCAATGTTTATAACGCCCTTTAAAGCCATCTTTTTATCCAGATAATGTGTAGTAGGGACACCGACCTTCTTGTAAAGTGCACAAATCAGGCATGGGAAGGGCATGCCCGTTCTGTCAAATAAGACCCGGTCCTGAATCTCAATAGCTATAATACGACCTACAATTATCCCAAACTTATCTATCAAACACGCTACCGGGAGGGCAAATGAAGGTTGAAGCGTGTTGTCATTGCTTGTGGGCCGCAACCTTTTTCGCACCACACCCACCAAAACTTAGCAAAACAATTTAGAGAAGCTTTGGCAATAGGAACTTTGGGGTTTGTGACCTAAGGCACAACAACCCCCTGAATGACAATCCATTTTGCAATCCATGCCAATATTTTAGCCGGAGACGACAAATCGGACATTCGCCTCTCATCCATAATCTGCAAGTGTGTAGCGATGAATAGTCCATCTGGAAGAGCCTGGTAATCTAGCCTAAATAGGAATCTGTTGATGGTGGTCTCTGAAATATCCACTCTTGTACCATGCACTATCACATGTGATCGCGAGGACCTACCAGATGCAACCTGCTTCTTCATTTTTATTTACTGGTTACCTCTATGGAGTTTAGTAGACTAGTAGCTTAATTAGAATAAAACTCCTCAACGATAGTGGACCCGTAGTAACTTGGTAGTTGCGCCATTCAACCAAACTTGTATGATTCAATCATATCTCTAATCTCCGGGATACTATCAAGTTGGTCCGTGAGGACTCGAACCTCTGGGATTACCGGATGCTGTTGGAACCCTCCGGAGCCCTTGGTCTGCCCGTGACTGTAAATATCTTTGGCCCCTAGGACTATCCAATGGCCCCATAGAAGTACAATAAGCCACCTGGCAGTTTCGGGATCTATCGTATGGGAGACTGCAAAATGTATAGCCTCATCATTGCTATCCCAGAGTTCGATCTCATCAAGATGCTCATCAATTTCATGCCCGTCGTCTTCCCGAGTGTCCACTTATTCTTCTTGCTTCGGGACATCCTCCTTCTGCTCCGGGGCATCCTCCTCCTCCTCAACTCCTATATGATGAACCACCTCCTTGGACTGGAGGGCTCTACACAAGACCTTTTAGTGCGAGGGGAGTGAGAAGAGACATTGCCAGTAAAACGGACCTCAGACCCACCTGAGGAGTCATCACTGAGTCAGTCCTCGCTTGATGGCTAGATGACACATTAAGGAGTCGTGGAGACGTGACCTAGGCTAGTCCTTTCACTAATTTTGATTAATCTTCAGCGTGGACCCAAGTACCTACAAGTATCACAAATGAGTACAATCCGTTAGAAATTTTGGAACGAACAGGTTGATGCACTAATGGGTACTCAGACTTCCCTATGCCATAAAAGTGACAATAACCCATAAGAGTGGCGTCACCCGGTCTATCATAGGGCCATTGTACTTAAGGAACATGTGTGAATTAGATACAAAATCGAACTAGATTACATCACATAAATTGTGCGGACTCAAGGGTACCCTACACGGGCCGTGTGGCATGACACGGTACGTGAGAGGGCCTGTGAGAAGGGACTTGGTCATATAGCTGGATGAAGACACATCACAGGCTGTTACGTGGTCTGTGAAATAGGACACAGTCCGTGTGAATGGCCGTGAGAAGTCCCCTTCACTGAATTTCAGCCCATAGTGCACACACACAAAAGTTCATGCAATTTCACATGACCAAATCATGATCCCATCAACACACTAGCATATACAACTCGATTTCCCCAAAAGTTATAACAAAAATCCACTAAAGTCATGACTTTCATGGTCAACCTCTTAAAAGCTAAACAATGGTGGTTTTCACCACAAAATTGCAATAGTCAACACCACTTTCATTCATTATGATTCATTAATCAAGGAAATAAGCAATGTTGAACAAAGATCTACATATATACACACAAAAATCTACATTAGAAGATGAAGAACTTGATTTATTACTTGGTGAATATCAATTGAGGAGAAGACTTTCTTGAAAAAGTTGAAACCCACACTTAGATAAAGCTACGAATCATGAAATCGACTAACGAATCGTAACAAAAAATATGTAAAATTTTTGGGATTTTTGGAAGGAGAAAACGTGAGAAAGAGAGAGAGAAAGTCGTGAGGTTAGGAGAGAGAATGGAAGGTTTGAGAATGAGTTGTTGGATTAATGGAAAAGGGTTTTAAAATACTCTTGGTCAACTATGTTGATCGGTCAAACCTTCCACATGGACATCCACACGGCCCATGTCACATGGCACAGTCCGTTTGGACAGTCCGTCCCACCACACTTCAAAAAACATTGGCACTTACCTAGCCCCTCATTTGTTGATGACACCTCTACGGCTGGCCTAATGGGTCGTACACATGTCATGGTCTGTTTGGTCATCCTTGTTCCCATACATGTGCAAGTTTGACTCACCTGGCATGCACATACTTAACAGCAACAAACAGGAGCCATTGAACTTGTCACAGGCCATTTGAAGCAGCGGTGAGATAGGAATTGGTTAATTTGAAACATGCGCGACCATGCGCGCACCACACGGTAGGCGCCATGAGCAGTCCAACACCACATGACCCCTGAAGACACATGTGGCACCTTCTTTTGCCAATTTTTGGCTAGTTTAGTCTCATATCACACCTTTCTCAATGTGTAGGCTCGCAATCCCCAACCACTGACACTTATACCTCCCTGAAATACAAATCAAACACAATAAAATGCATGACATATAAATTAAAGGTTTTTTTAATGATTACAATGTATGGGTTGCCTCCTATGAAGCGCTTGATTTAACATCGCAACACGACGCAACTATATTGACTACATAGACTTCATCAAGATACATGACCTCAATCACTGAGGCTTCATCTACAACACCCAAGTATTGTTTCACTCTCTGACTATTCACTTTGAATTGACCCCCATTTTCTACTTCTAGCTCAATTGCGCCATGGGGTAACACCGTGGTGATCTTATATGGGCCAGACCACCTAGACTTGAGCTTACCTGACAAAAGCCTCAATCTGGAGTTGTACAATAGTACCTCATCAGCAACATAAAAGCTTCATTGAGCAATATGCTTATGGTGTTAGATCTTCATCCACGCTTTGTAGAGTGGCATACTCTTATATGCTTGGAGGAGAAAAGCATCCAACTCATTGAGCTAGTAAAGTCTCAATTCAATAGCTTCATACCAATTCATGTTGAACTTCTTCATAGCCCAGAGTGCTTTGTGCTCTAATTCCACAAGTAGATGACTAGCTTTACCACACACCAACTGATATGGGGACATACCAATAGGGTCTTGCAAGCTGTCTTGTAAGCCCACAGTGCATCGTCTAGCTTTCGTGCCTAATCAATTCTGGTGGCATTCATAGACTTGGTTATGATCTCCTTGATCTCTCTATTTGAAACTTCAATCTGTCCACTTATATGCGGGTGATAAGGTGTGGCCACTTTGTGCTGTCAAACTCCACACTTTGCTTGCGCTGCACGGAAGACCTTATTACAAAAGTGAGAACCCCCATCACTAATGATAGTTCTTGGTGTCCCAAATCTGGAGAAGATCTTCCGCCTCTGAAACTGGACAATACTTATTCTTTTATTGTTCGACAATGCAACTGCTTCCACCCACTTAGAGACATAGTCCATTGCCACAAGGATGTATTTCATGCCACAGGAGCTCACAAATGGGCCCATGAAATTAATGCCCCAGACTTTAAATATTTCTACTTCAAGAATCGGGGTCATAGGCAGCTCTTGACGCCTAGATATGTTGCCCTGTCATTGACACAGATCATACCCTAACACCAAGTCATGGGGGTCTCTATAGATGGTGGGCCAGTGGTACCCACATTGTAGAATCTTCTTCGCTATCGTGGAACCACCGTGATGACCCCCACTGACGAAGAGTGATAGGCCTCCATAATACTCAACATCTTTGCTTATGGAATATACCACATGATGACCCCATCCACACATGTTCGGAACAAGTACATGTCATCCCAGAAATACCTACACAAATCATGAAGAAAGTTTTTGCTCTAGTGAGGGTTAAGGCCTTCAAGCATAATGTCACTCACCATAAAGTTAGCAAAATTAACAAACCAAGGAAAAAGGTCAGCTGAAGCTGCCAATACCTGCTTATCGAGAAAAGAATCATCGATGTTTAACCAATATTATGCTCTTGACTCATCCTCCAACTGGACAAGTGGTCTGCTACTTGATTCTCAAATCCTTTTTTGGTCTAGGACCTCAAAGTCAAATTCTTACAGCAGGAGAACCCATCTAATTCACCTCGGCTTCACATCTTTCTTTGCCATGAGGTAACTTAAGGCTGCATCGTCAGTGTGCACTATCACTTTTGTGCCTAATAAGTAGGCCCTAAACTTGTCAAATGCATGCACCACAACTAGCAATTCCTGCTCAGTCACTATATAATTCCTTTGAGCATCATTGAGGGGCTTGCTGGAGTAATAGATAGGATGGAAAACCTTATTGTGCTTTTGCCCGAGGACAACACCCACAACAACTCCATTCGCGTCACATATAACCTTAAAAGGGGCAGCCCAGTCAGGTGAAACTACCACAGTGTCGAGATCAACTTCTGCTTCAAAGTATCAAATGCATGGCGACAACTGTCATCGAACTGAAACTTGATATCTTTCTCCAAAAGCTTGCACAATGATGCGCAATCTTGGAGAAATATTTAATAAAGTGACAGTTGAAGCCTACATGTTTGAGAAAAATTCGGACCCCCTTTACAAATATAGGTGGTGGCAATTTCTCAATCACCTCGGTCTTTGCTTTATCCACCTCTATGCCCTTGTTAGAAATCTTATCGCCAAGAACTATCACCTCGTTGACCATGAAATGACATTTTTCCCAATTTAACACCAAATTCGTCTCCTCATAACACTGTAGTACCCTGTTAAGATTCAACAAACGATCGTCAAATGAATCACCCATTATAGAGAAGTCATCCATAAATACCTCAAGAGTGTCTTCAACTATGTCAGAAAATATTGGCATCATATATCCTGGAAGGTGGCTAGGGCATTGCATAACCCAAATGACATTCTCCTAAAGGCAAAAGTGCCATGTGGGCAAGTGAAAGTGGTCTTCTCCTGATCTTCCTAGGCTATAGATATCTGATTGTTTGCCCAAGTACCCATCCAAGAAGTAGTACCCCCCTCTACCTACCAATCGATCTAACATTTGGTCCATGAAGGGCATGTAGAAGTGGTCCTTCAAAGTCTATTTATTCAGCTTCCAGTTATCCATACACACCCGCCATCCAATGAGAGGTTGCAAGGGGACGAGCTCATTTTTATCATTGGCTACTACGGTCATGCCTCCTTTCTTAGAGACACATTGAACTGGACTAATCCAGTGGCTGTCGGAGATGGGGTATATCACCCCAGCATCTACCTACTTGATGATACCCTTTTTCACTACCTCTTGCATGGGTAGATTTAACCTGGGTTAGGGTTCGATGTTGGGCACACAGTTATCCTCCAACTTGATCTTGTGCGTGCATATCCATGGAGTAGTCCCTATAATATCTGCAATGGTCCACCTAATAGCTCTTTTGAACTTTTGGTGGACTCCCAACAATGCCTTCACCTAGTCTTCCTGTCGATCTGCAACCATAATCACATGAAGAGTGTTATTAGTGCCAAAAAATGTATACCTTAAGTGTTGGGACAACTCCTTGAGCTCCACAAAGGGAGGCTCCTCAATAGAAGGTTTGGCTGGCAGTGTAGGTCTATTCTGCAGATCCAAGTTCGACTTTCTGGGGAAAAATGGTCTAGTTCCCGTACCTTGCAAAGCATTCACAGTATCATCGTACCCATTGATACCATCCTCTAGGAAGTTCATTAACACTTCTGCTATCATGTCCACACTCATCCTTTCCTCAAGTGGAATTTCAGATAGACAATCATCATCCACAGAATTACAACCATCTCTTTGGGTCTCTTTATCACTACACACATACTAAACTTTACCTCCTTAGTGTTCAATCTAAAGGTGAGCTCCTGTTGCTCCACATTTACCAAGACCTACCAATAGCTAAAAATGGTCTCCCAAGGATGATGGGAACCTCAAAATCCACCTGACAATCCAGAATGACAAAATTCGTAGGAAAGATGAACCTGCCCACACGGACCAACACATAACACAAAATCCCCACAGACCGCTTCATTGATCTGTCTGCCATGAGTAGCCGCATTATAATATGGCGGCTCCTAAGCCCAATTACTTGTAAACCGCCAATGGCATCTAGTTGATGCTGGAACCCAGATCATAGAGAGCCCTCACAAAGCCATAAGCTCCTGTGGTACACAGGATAGTGAAGGCTCCTGGATCTTCCTTCTTCTCAACAAGAGATCTTGTAGCAATGGCGCCACAGTGATGAAGGTTGTTTGCCGGCTCGATCGTGGATGCCCTCTTCTTAGTTACTAAGTCTTTCATGAACTTAACATAGCCTGGCATATGCTCAAGTGCCTCCACTAGAGGGATGTTCACTGATATCTCCTTCAGCGTAGACAAGAATTTCTGAAACTTGCCATTTTCAATCTTCTTCTACAACCTTTGTGGGAATGGTGGTGGTGGATTGGGAATGGCCAGTAGAGGCTGAGTTACTGGTTTGTTTAACTCTTAGGTTTGTGTAGCAACCTCAGGCTCTACTGGTGCACATCATTCTCTTCACTCATATCATCAACATGCACCTTCACATGTTACCTTGCCATAAACTTTATCCATACCTACTTTACTGGCTTCAACAAGGTCAAAAAGTACCTTACCGCTCCTTGTGGTTACAACTATGCAGTGACCATCATTCTTTGGGTTTTGAATAGTGTCACTAGAAAGTGACCCCACTTTCTGCTGATTTAATGAGGTTGATAATTGCCCTATCTGCTGCTGTAGTTGCTTGATCGAGGTGGAATGTGAGTCGTCTGCCAGACATTGGACATTTCTCCTTTCATGTCTTGTACCCCTCCTTAGTGGACTCAACTTTGTCAAGAACCTTTGCCATCATCTCTTCTAATTTTGAGTTTCCGTCACCATTATTCTGATGCTCACGGTTCCTATAGCAGTCTCTATTTTGCCAATTTCCTTGATAGTTCTCACAACCATAGTTCCAACCTTGATTACCAACATTAAATGGCCGATAACCCCCTAACTGCACAAGAAGTTCGCCTTCTCATCATAGTTATAACATTGATCATCATACCTTGGAATTGTATCCACAACCTTCACCTTTTCAAGGCCTCCATTTAGTAGTCGATTCGTCAGGAAGTCCAGTTAGGTCTGAATATGGGTCATGTCTTGATCCCATTCCTCCGCCTTCTTGCACTGTTCTGAAATCATCTCAAAGATGAACCCAGAGCAGTCTCAATCTCTGGTGTACCGTGCTTTGTTATTCTTGGCTACCTGATCCAAAATCACCACTATGTCGTTGAACGTTTTGGACATGTTTGATCCTCTATAAGCATCTTCAATGATAGGCCTAGTCACAAAGTTGCAAGACCTATAGAAAACTACTTTCAAGTGCTCATTTGTGAGGTGGTGATTGGAGAACTGCTTAAGATTTTGCCTTAATAGTTCATTTGGAAGTTGCTTATGAGACGCAATGTCATCTGTGATCTTCAATTGTCTCGATGCAGGGAAGAATCTCCCCAAGAAAGCTTCTTTTAACTCTCCCCAAGTGCAGATGGAATCATGCAGAAGCTTATTCAGCCAGTTTGTCACCTCACTAGTAAGAGACAACGAAAAATAACCGCAACCTAAGTTCTTGCTGACTGACCCCTAGGATATCGGTCGATTGACATGTCGCCAAGAAGTTTATGATATGATGATTTGCCTCCTCAGTTGCTGCTTCTCTGAAAAACCCTTCAGCTGTAGCATATGCATCATTGGACTAGTGATGGTGAACTTAACACCTATAGGTAGTGGGGGAAGCACTATTGCAGTAGTGGTCCCAGCACCCTCATCATCATCATTCAGTGCTTGGGTCTGCTGAGGCCCTTGGGGTCTTTCACCAGGCAGTGGCACCTGTCTAAGTGGAGTCGTCGGTGGCCCTCATTATTAGCAACATCATCTTCACCCACATCATCGTTTCCCCTATCTGCGGGATTCACGACCAACTCTCTCTGTCTAGCTGATTCACGTTCTTGGGCATTCATTCTATGGATTGACTTAGTGTGCTCGGGGTCATAGGGAACAAATGTTTCACCCTTGCTTCGGGTGTTTGGCATGCAACACTAACTCCCTACCGAGAACAAACACAAGAAACAAAAGCAAAATTAGAGACTAGTATTACACACTAAATTTGTAACTAATAGACTATTACTTCACCGCATTCCCCGACAATGACGCCAAAATTTGATATGCCCAAATTTACACTCTAAAAGGAACAGTAAAGCTGTTATTGTCAAGTATAGAACTCAACTAGAGTTGAGGTTGATCCTACAAGGAATGCGTGAGAATAAATCTATTAGCACGTTTTTTAGATGTAATATCTATTCCCGAAATAAAAACACATAAAGTAAATAAGGGGATTTAGTTTTTGCAAACTAAATTACGAAAGTAAAGTAATAGAAGAGTACAAAAACTACAGGATTTTAACTAATTAATGTGAAGCTAGACTTGTGTTCCCCAGAAAATCTAATGCGATAGTCGAACCTATATGGTAAACTTGCTCATGATTGCGTATACAAAATCTAACGAGTAATGTAACACCTAACTTACATAGGTGTTATAGTAATTCACCCATTTCTCCATGCCTTAATCAATTTTCCTGAAAAATAACAAAAACACACATCAATACAACACATTTTCTTGAGAACACATAAATATCCTTCTTTTAAAGCGTTACAAGAGTCATATTTCTATGACTCATCAACTTTTATGATGGTTATACAAGTGAATGACCTCCTCCTACTTATACTACTCATTAGGAGCCAAAGCATAAATAATAATTACTTTACAAGTCCATCTATATTTACACATTAGTCCTATCTCTAGATGATTGTGCATATCTAAAGTTTTTCTAAGGAGATTCAAGTGTTATCTACAACGTTCCAAAGTCTTCCAAAAACCTCTTCAAGACTTCAATTCTTTCTTCTTTATGATGGTTAAGAGGTGAGTTATGACATTCTCCCCTATTTGTTGTGGAGACAATTGCAGTGCATTGCTGTTGTAAGAACTCCAATACTTTGTATTTAAATTGCCACAAGTCCTCATATCATTTCCATGTATCCTCTTTCAGAGATTTTCCATTGCAATAGATAACAAACACAGTAGTGTCTAGTTGTCCCCATTTCTGCTTGGCTTGGTAGTAGATGATGGCCATAATATCTCGATCGTAGCAGGCTATGATTGTGATAGGTACCCAACTTGATTGTCCTTGACTAGAATCATCCTTGTCCTTATGGTATGTCTTGAGGATGATATCATGGAAGATAGGATGAACCTAAAGATATGGTGGTAGCTTCAGCTTATATGAGATCTTTCCCACCTTGGCAATGATCTTGAGCACGCCTTTATACTTTCGCACCAGTGATGCACGCCTTGCAATGCTTTGAAGTTTCTTAGATTGAACTTGACCAAGACTAAATCTCTAATCTTATAATATATAGGACGACGCTTGCTATCAGCAAATTTATTCATCTTCTTTGCTTCCTTCTCCAGGTAGGATTTGGAAGTGTCAAGATATTCCTTAAAGCCTTTGGTCATATGGTAAGCCCCCAAACCTCTTTCCCTCAAATGATGATGATAGTGATTATGGAGTTTGTGCCTATTGACCGGTAGGTAACTCAAATGGTGTCTGTATTGTGGCCTCACTCCACTGGGCTACAACTAACAACTTTTCCCAATCCTTTTTGTGAGAGCTCACAAAGTGCCTAAGATAGCACTCTAGCAAGGCATTAACTTGCTCTATTTGGCCACCGGTCTATGGGTGGAAACTAGTGGAGAAGTGCAAACTTCATGCCAGGAATCTCGAACAACTCCCTCCAAAAGTTCCCTGTGAAGCTTGGATCTCTGTAGCTTATAATATGCCTTGGAAACCGTGAGTATTTCACCACATTTGTGAGGAATAGCTTGGCAGCCTCCTTAGTGGTGCAACCTGCTATAGTGGGCATGAAACAGGTGTATTTAGAGAATTTTTTTACCACGACCATAATCGTCCTGTACTCTCAGACTTCGGCCGGAAAGTTGTGAAGTCTATAGTTATGCTCTCTCACGGGCACTTTGCTATAAGCGGTGGCTCTAAGAGTCCTCCTGGTTGACATTGCTCCACCTTGTCTTGCTGGAACACAAGACAAGTCTGCACATAACACTTAATGTCTTCTCACATACGTGGACAATAATAGATAGCCTCAATTAGTGCTTTCATCCATCACTACCCTAGGTGTCCAGACCATAATATGTCATGGCTCTCCTTTATGATTCATTGCCTGATAGACCAAGTCTGGACCAATTAACTCAGCTTCACCAACTTTAAACCACCTAATTGGTGATCTACATATCCTCCCATACAAAGCATCATAGGGAGCCATCTGAATACCTGCATGATAACTATTATTATATGTAAATTCAGTTAGAGGTAAATGGTCACCCTAGTTTCCCTTAAAGTCAAGGACACATGCCCTCAATATATCCTCCAAGGTCTGAATTGTACGCTCTGCCTGGCTATCTGTTTAGGGATGAAAGGCAGTACTCAAATTTACCTTAGAACCCAATTCTTTTTTGAAAAGGTCTCCAAAATTGGGATGTGGATTAAGCTCCTTTGTCCGAGATGATAGACAAGAAAACTCCATGCAACCTCACAATGTTACAGATGTACAACTTGGCATAGTCTTCTGCAGTGTTGAGCATCTTAATCTCTATGAAGTGAGCTGATTTAGTTGTCCTGTCATGACATGAACCTAGGGTCAAGGAGTGACATGGCAAATGGGTACCCAAGAATCCCCAACAAGCCTCAAAGTGTTCAAGTTCATATCATCGAATCGGAAGCATAATTGAATAGTAAACATATAGTTCTAGGGGACAGGAAAGTAGGACTCATGCTATGGTGATGCCATAGGGAAAAGGTTAACATGGATTCATATAACACGTAGCATATAATAACAAGGGGGCAGGTAAATATGACTCATTCTATAGGGGCAATTCGAGACTTACGACTTTCACATCATAATATATATGTCACGACCCAAGCCTAGGGCCTAGATGTGACCGGCAAATGGGAAACCCGAAGGATCCCCAAACAAGCCTCATAGCATATCATTACACATCTTTGGTCGCGACAGCAATATAAAACAATGTAAGAAACATAAAAAAGGGGAATTGGGACTAAGGGAGAGAGAGATTTCTACTTAAATAGCTTTAATACCATAAGTGAGTCAACGCTGAAGCATAGTATATAACATGTCCAACAACACCTCTACTAAATAGATAAGAGCAGGGGCCAAGACATGGAACCGGGAGTACCCTCATAGTTAATACATACATAAAAGAAAGATAGTATTAGAACATAGTATAAGAGAATAGTCATTGTCCCCGAAATGGAGGATTCACCAAAGGCTAACTTGAACAACCCGTCTAGCTACAAGAAGAATCAATAGGATCTCTGGTTTCTACATGGTAATATCATATATGCATAGAGTAAGCATTAGTACATTTGAATGTACCAAGTATATAGGATACAATGCTAGCAACAGATAGGCAACATAATTAAAATGCATAATTGTAAGCAAAGGATAGGCATAACATCAATATGACATGCATGCTCAATGCTCAAGGTAAAAACATACTAGTAAATTATGATCAAGGA
This sequence comes from Solanum clarkiae, assembly GCA_011800125.2. Taxonomy (NCBI): domain Eukaryota; kingdom Viridiplantae; phylum Streptophyta; class Magnoliopsida; order Solanales; family Solanaceae; genus Solanum; species Solanum clarkiae. The sequence continues at coordinate 8,628,591 of JAABOM020000092.1, forward strand.
ATATAAACTCAATATGAGAAACATACTCAAGCTCCTTTGTAATAATCTTCATGAAATAGGCCAAATGAACCCCACACACCTTACGGTATAACTTTTTTGGAGAGTCTTATGAATACCCCTACCGTATGACATAATCTTTTTGGTAAGTAGTATAAGATGTTCCTTACTTTACGATATCATCTTTTGGGTAAGACCCATGATTCATTCTATCTTACGGTATGGACTTTTCAATAGAATGTCCACACCTTACGATATGATCTTTTCAGTAGGAGATTTTAGTCTTTATACCTCACGACATGGCCTTTTCGGTGGGATGCCCATACCTTATCATATAATATTTTAGGTAGGCACAATTAGCTATTCTACCTTACGGCATGGCCTTTTCGGTAGGGTGTCCATACCTTACAATATGATCTATTCGGTAGGAATCATTAAAACTCTATCTTATGGCATGGCCTTTTCAGTAGGAATCATAGAACTACCTCATCAAACCATTATTTTCAAATCATCAAGAAAGAACTACTCATTTTCTCAAGAACACAACAACTATAAGAACTCAACAACAACATGCAACACCATAGGTATTTCTCCATGAAAACAACTCATATAGACATCCCTATCATCATCACAAAGTCATCATATACCTACAATTCCTCTCCTTATTATACATCGTATGCATACAATCATCTCATCATCATTCCATCATTATTTCATCATCATATGCTCATCATAACACCATTCAACTCATAATACATGCATTGGACCATCAATTCCTCAAGAAACCCTAGCTGGATATTTTATCAAACACTTGGCGGGTGTGTAATGGGGGTAAAATACCATGAAATTTAGAGATGAAATCATGCAAGAAAATCCATTGTAAAACCATCATTCAACACTTTGCAACACTCTTAAGATATATTCATCAAAACCCCTCATCAAGTCTTACATTAGATCCAAGTTTTAAAGCCCAAAACATGCTAAAAAAACTATACTTTCATGAACTCAAATCACTGTGTAGTAAATTTCTTAATATACAAGACCCACATGTAAAATCAACTTTAAATCATACAATATTGGTAAAAAGGAGGCTTAGGCACCATGGGTGAAAGGACCCAATGGTTCAACACCACATAACTTGACTTTGGAAAACCCTCGAAGAAGATTGGAAATGGATACTTGAAGCTTGAATGAAATCCTTGACGAAATCTTTAAGATTGGTCTTGAGTTTGGGACTTGAATTGAGGGTGAAATATGATTCTAAGTGTTTGAGTGGGTATTGGAGAATGTTTAGGATGATATGAGGGTGAAATAAAGCTAAGTATATGTATTTTCAAGTGTGGGAACCCTTAGGCCCAAAACTTAAAAGTCTTGGACCGAAAAAACTAAAACAGGCACCAAAAACAATAGGGGCGCGTCGCAGAGGCGACGCAAAAACCCCACTAGGATCTGCATTTTCCGCACAAATGAGTTCTACGAAAATGGGCATAAATCCTTCATTCGAACTCAGAATGAGGTTAAACCAAGTGCTTTGGAAAGCTAATTCAAAGGGCTTTAATTTTGTAGGTTGTGGCCCACTCTGTTCTTTGCGTATTAAGAGATATGCCCCTTCAAAGTTGATCCTCCTAAATAGTGTTTTTTGCATTTTTTTTGATTTTGATATGGTAGCTTTAGAATTCGGGTTAGGCTCATTGCCCACTTAATTTGACCCCTTGAACAAGAATAGGAAAACGAATTTTTGAAATAACGAACAGATTTTTAGATATATGAAATATAAGATTCTGAGTATTTTTGAGGCACATTTTTAGGCACTTTTTGAGGTCTTTTCAATATAAACATATCATAATTCTCATTGCTACTCCATATACCAATATCCAATAGGTAACCATATCCATAAGTAAAATCTCCAAATGCAAAACTTAGCATATAATGTAAAAGAGTTTACAAGGTGTCTGACAATGCCTCTAGTCATAGTATAGGATGGGGGCCATGTCATATTTTAGGCTCACGCTCAAGTAAATAACATAAACAAAGCATCATAGGTAGAGAAAGGTTGGTCCCTAAAAGATAAGACTCACCACAGCAAGTACTCTCAAGATCCAAGCTAATTGTTGTACGGTGGATGAAGGTAGTCCTCGGTCCCTACATGGTTAGGTCATGCAGGCAAAAAGTATGCATTAGTACATTTAAATGTACTAAGTATACAGGCACACATTGCATATGACTTACCAAATCTGCATTCAACGTTAGATGACAAGGGCACATAATATAAAAGAATATATACAGCAAGAGATATAGTATACAATATGCCATGAAATTAATGATGTATGAAATCCAATAATGCTCATATATAGTGGGGGTCCACTATAACCGACAAAATTAAACCCATGTAAACTATTATATGAATTAGTCTGATAAAGACTTCCCATCGGTAGGAGAAGATTTCTTGCCAAGAGTAATCTACATCACACTTTATGATCATATCTTTTCAGTGTGATGGGAACTTTCCTTACGACCTCACTTTGCAGAAGGATTTCCATAACATATCATATCATATCTTATCAAAATGTGTAACTATTCATTACAAGACAGTCTTTTTGGTAATAGATACCATACACCTATGCTGGCACATAGTTCAAGGAAAGGGGGAGGGCCCTTGGGGTAGCCCTTATGCCCCCAATCCATCGATGCAAGTCAAACATCCCACAAGAATACTTATACATGTACGTGCTTTCAAAAGAGGCTATAGTTCTTTCAAATCATTTCAATGCACATTTGGGCTCAAATGCCAAATCATAGTTCATAATCATGATTCTCATGGATAGGAATAGCTCATTCGCATAACAATATGGTGCAATCATCATCCAAAATGCTCAAAGAGCCATATCATAGATATTTATATGATTACATTCTTGTCATAACCATACTTTTATCAAAATCATATACATAAACATAATTGGCTTAACCCACTTCATAATTTCACAAAATCTAATGCTCATGAGTGTATATGCCATGAATGATGTTAGATTAACATGGGAAATATAGATTCAATCTAAAATCAATAATACAATATGAAATTCAAGTAAATTCATAAGTAAAATCCACATTCAAATCACAATTTAGATTACCCATGCTCAAGTCAAACTTTAAAGGGACAACGCATATTGAAGTCTTCATAATACTCATGTAATTCAATATATTAGGGCTTAAATTAAGTTAAAATCAACAATAAAGCATAGATCATGCTTCAATTGAATTTAATAAACAATGATATTCAAAATCCATATTTAAAGAAAGCTAAAATTCATGAAACTTCAAGTAAAAGAGGTTCTTCTTGGTCGAAAGGAACCAAGAATCAATCCCACATACCTTAGCTAATGAAGAAGATTCACAAAGAAATTTTAAGAATAATGAGTCTTTCCTTGATTTCCAAGCATAGATTCACAAGAGTCTTTCGAGAGAGTTCTTAAGAGTGACTTGAGAGAATTCTAAGTGTTAGGAATGAATTTGAACGGGAGAAATAAAATATAGGTTATTTGAAAGTCTTTAGGTACCATAGAAGGTAACAAAAGATCCTTAGAATAAACTATAAACATGAAAATGCCCTAAATGAAACGAGTTGAAAAACTAAAATTTTTGTCTCAAGGAGGACCTACACGATCCGTGATAGGTCATATGCACTATATACATGTTCATGATCCAACATTTAGAAAATTTTCACCTACGGAGGTCCGAAACGGTATTCCCATATTTAAAAAGTTTCAACGAAGGCATCCACATGGAGGGTGGTATGGACCATACCAAGCCACATGGTCCGTGTGCCTCCTCTGTCTTATTCTACTTGGAAAAAAATTGTTCCACGATAAAATTTTAAGACAGTGATCTGATACTCAGAAAAATTTCATTTCGGAACCCATAAGGGAGGCCATACAGGCCGTACGATCCCATACGGATCGTATCTATGGCTGTCCTACTTTACTTAATTCAAAAACTATGAAATTTCAAGGCTAACATCACCATTCGGCCCACCACATGGTTCCTGAAGCCACGGATGGCAAGTGTAGGGCCCATGTGTGGTATGCTTTAGTCCAAACCTCCATAATAAGGCTCAGACACCCCACACAAGGCCAAGGGAAACTCCAAGGAGGCTTTACACGGTTCATATAGCCTCATACGGGCGATGAAGGCTTCTATGGAGCATCACCTTGGTCCAAAACTTTTTAAAACTAAATGTTCAAGATCCAATGAGGTCTTACAACATTTGGGTCCTTACATCATCTCTCCCTTGGGATCATTTGTCCTCGAATGTGCTAGAACAAGGCTTGAAAGGCTTAAATTAGAACATGAAACATCAAAATATAAGATACAATGCATATTTCACCACTTGAAAATTATAAAATAATTAAAACACAGATCAAAACATATCCAAATTATTCAAAAATAAAATCATTTTCGTACACATATATGTATCTTATATCATGAAACTCAAGAGTGAAAGAATTAGGACCACTTGGAAAAGAAGGAATCTAATACCTTAGGCTTGAGAAGATTGGAAAAGATGGGGTTATTGTTTCATCATATCCAACTCCACCTCTCACGTAGCACTCTCCACATGTTGATTTATCCAACGTACCTTAACCGAAGCCACATCCTTGTAACAAAGACGCTTCACTTGCCTTCCAAAATCTCAATTGGAAATTCCCTATAAGACAAGTTCTCCTCAAACTTAACACCTTGCAAAGGTACAATAGTACTAGGATCACCAACCAACTTCCTCAACATAGACACATGGAAGACCGAGTGAATAGAACTCAAATCTGGAGGCTAATCCAATCTATAATCCACATTCCCAATTTGCTCAACAATCACATAAGGGCCTACATACCGCAGACTTAGCTTGACCTTCTTCCCAAAATGCATCACATCCTTCATAGGTGAGACTTTTCATATACACCCAAGCACCAACATGAAACTCAAGATCCCTCTTTATAACATCTGAATAGGACTTTTGGCGACTTTGGGCCGTCTTAAACCTCTCCCTAATCAACTTCACCTTCTACATAGCCTCCAACACCAAATTCGGGCCGATCAAAGCGATCTTTCCCAACTCAAACCAACCTATTAGAGATCTACATCTCCTACCATACAAAGCCTCAAATGGACCCATACCAACGCTAGAATAAAAGTTATTATTATAAGCAAACTTAATGAGTGGAAGATGGTCATCCCAGTTACCCTTGAATTCTAACACATAAGCCCTCAACATATCCTCCAAAGTTTGAATTGTTCTCTCGGCTTGCCCATCAATTTGAGGATAGATGAGGGGTACTCAACTACCAAGTCCTCTTTGAAATGACCTCCAAAAGTGAGAAGTAAATTGGGTACCACAATCCGATATGATAGACTTAGGCACACCATTCAACCTCACCAACTATTGGATATACAACCTTGCGTAATCTTCGGCACTAAAGGTAGTCTTGACCAGTAGAAAATGAGCCGACTTAGTCATCTGATCAATAATAACCCAAATTGAGTCAAATTGCCTTTAGGTTTGAGGCAAACCAATCATAAAATCCATGTTCGCATCATCCCACTTCAAAGTAGGGATCTCAATGTCCTAAGAAAAACCACTTGGCCTTCGGTGCTCTACCTTCACTTGTTGAAAATTATAGCATTCAGATACAAACTTAGCTATATCCCTCTTCATACCATGCCATCAATACACTTCCCTCAAATCCCGATACATCTTAGTAGATCCCGAATGAATAGAATAATGAGAGTTATGGGTGATATTGCGCAAGTTACACCTCCTCTTTAGAAGATAAAGCGGTCATTGTCAATATATAAAACCCAACCAAGGTTAGGGTCGAACCCACAGGGAATACGTAGGCTCAAGAAAAATTCACCAATAAGCAATCCAACTAGTTAACCAACTTAATTCCCTGAAAGGGGGTTGCAATAATCAATAAGAAAATAAACTAAACTAACTATTATGAGAGACGATCAATAATGGAGAGCAACTAGGGTATTATATTCTCCATGATTCCCCAACTTAGTATCATTGGATAACCTAATTCTTATCTAGTGTATAACATGCAGGACAGTAATTTAAGTTCCCCAACCTCTTTGGTCAAAGGTGAAAGGCAAATTTCACTATGTCACTTGGTTAATCTCCATAGTGTGCAATACTAACCATTACCTATAAGTCCAAGTATAACTCCCCTTTGGCTCAGTTCGGTTGATTAGACCAAAATACATCTATCAAATCCTGTTAGTCAATCTCTTTTCCTATTCATTACTACCTTGGTCCAGTAAGTAATACTAGGCGAGTTCTAATGCTGGCCACTACTAGAAAACATGAAAAACAAAGAGAATTGATTAATATATGCATATACCCAATCCAAGAAACATAAATTATCCAAATTTAATTTGTTAGTTCATGGTTCCTACAACCCTAGTTGTGGATTTAGCTACCCATGGTATGTATAAATGAAGAAATTATAAATTGAGAAAATATAATTAAACACTTACACAATTGAATTGAAGTCAAGCGAATCCAAGATTGATGGGAATCACAAGCTTGAAGATCAAATATACCCACAATTGTTTTCTCACAACCTTCTTTCCCAAATATTGGGTTCTCTAAGTACAAACACCTAAAACTATTGAATAATGATGTCCTCCCTGAAAAATAACCTAAAAGTATTATTTATAGTAGTTACAACTAATTCCTAAATAAAATAGAAAAACTGGTTGGAAAACTCCACGAAAGGTCTCTACGACTCATTATCGAGGTGTCATAGTCAGCTCTTGGGATTCTGGACTTCTCTTCTATGACATAACTTTACGACTCATAAAGTGATCTACGACTCGTACTGCATGTTCGTAGGCTTTAACTTCATGAAATTGTCCTTCACTGGAAATCTTCACGAAACCCATCAATATGACTTATAGAATGCTCTATGACTCCTTTACATGTCTCATTAAGTTGATCTTCAAAAATCACCGTTCACTGGAATTTTTCATAAGACATCTTCTACGACTCGTAGAATGCTCTCCAATCCGTAGAGAGTCTTGTAAATCATCAAAGCACAACAACTTCTGCAATTTTGCCCCTGTCGCGACCCAAGTCTAGGGCCTAGATGTGACATGATGAATGGGAACCCGAAGGGACCTAAACAAGCTTCTTAGCATATCAATCACACATCCTTGGTCGCAAAAGCAAAGTAAGCACAATAACAGATAATATAAAAGAAAAGCGGGACTAAGGGAAGTCTTTGGTAATCATAAAAACATGAGAGTCAAGCTCAAAGCATAAATACATGACTTGTTCCAATAACACCTCTAAACATAGAATGGAGCGGAGGCCAAGACACTCTCCGGGCTCACCCTCATAATGTCATATGTTCAACATCAAAAAGTCTTAGAAATAGTAAGAGAAAGTAGATAGTGTCCCCTAACTTGAGGACTCACCAAGCTTTTCTTAGAATAATCTCATTAGCCACGTGGAGGATGATCAAGAGGAGCTTCGGTCCCTATATGGTGATATCATGTAGGTATAAAGTATACGTTAGTACATTTAAATGTACTAAATATGTAGGATGCAATGCAACAAGACATAAGCCAATATAGTCACAATGCATAATAATAAGTAATAGATAGGTGAGATCTCAATATGGCATGCATGGTTAATGGTTGAAGTAGAACATGCTTGTAAATCACTCAGCTTGCATAGAACATAATACATGTGTGGGAAGAGACCTCAACCAACAAAGAATAAGACCAACCGAGCTTTAACTTGGACTATCGATGATTACCCCTCATCGGTAAAGAGGTGGTCTACTTGCCAAGGTAAACCATACTTTACCTTAGGGGAGCCTATCCCATTTGGTAGAGGTAATCCCCTTACGGGAACCTATCCTATTTTGGAAAGAATTTCATGAGAAACTTCGCCTTATGGGAGCCTACCCTATTTCAGGAAGAATTTCAAGAGAGAGTGTACTAGATGGGTTAGCTAGTATAGCAAGGGTATAACATAATCCTATTTTGGCACATAGTTCAAGGAAAGAGAGCGAATCCTCCATCCATTGGTGCCAAGTCTAATCCCATGGAATACTTATAATAATCATACTTTAATAACTTGTAATAAATATGGAATCATGACATTAGTAGCTGTTGCACATACTTTACCTCTAATGATGAGCCTAACTTGAACAATGAGAATAGATCATAATCAAACATTACCCTTGCATTAACATCAAAGGCTCACAAGAGGTGAAATCTTGAAAATAGGGCTTATCTTCATAGTTGCATAATCATAGATAATTACATGAATCCATAACATACTTGATAACCCATATTCATCATGAAGTAACTTGACTCATAAACCATGTGTTTAACTTGAGAATTCTTGACTTGACATTTTATCAAACACCTGGTGGGTGTGTAATGCTTGTTCAAAATTATTCAATTCAAGAGTGAAATCATATGAGAAAATGTAATGCAAATCAACTCACCAACATATTGCAAAACCCTCATGTGAGGTCCCTTTAAATCCATCATCAAATCACATAATAGATCATAGTCTCATAGCTCAAAACATACATAGTCTCAATAGACAAAACCAACTCATAGCATAAGCTTAAGATAGATAGACATGCATATTTAATCAACATTTCATAAAAACCCAACATATTTCATGCTTATAATCCATAATAGAAGATACCCATAAATAATACAACTTGAAAACATGAATTTTTCATAAGATTGGAAAATTGGGCACCGTGGGTGAAAGGACCTAATGGTTGAAACCCACATACCTTAAACTTGAGTTTTCTTGGTGTAGATATGAAGGAGACTTGAAGATTGAAGGGAGTTCTTGAGATCTAGAATTATGCTTGAGACACTTGAATTTAGATGAAATATTTGGCTAAGTGTTAAAGAGGTTTTTGAGAGGGCCTTGAGTAATATAGAGTTGAAAAATGGTAAGAATAGGTATTTTTATAAATATATGGGTATGGGGACAAGACACCAAGGCCTTTTGGCTAAAACAAAAATTTTAGGAAAATTTAACACTGATCTGCGCCCCTGGCGCGTCGCGGCCAGGGCACGAATTGCCATTGGAATTCAAAATTTTTGGAAATTATTTTTTTTGCTATGGGTCCTCTAGAATCGGGGTTATACCCATTTCCCACTCAATTGTACCCCTTGATCACGAAAATGAAGTCAGATTTTTGATCTCACTCATGGATTTTGAGATATATAAAAATTACGATTATGGGCATTTCTAAAGCGCATTTTTGGGGCCTTTTTTAGGGCGTTTCAATATCTCTCCCTTGGGAATATTAGTCCCCGAATGGCAAAGAAATGTAAATAAGAGAAATAATCATGAAGATTTCATCCCAACATGAATGCAACAAATGCATTTAAACATGATTTTCAAAAATCTCAACATGAGTGTCAAAAATCACCATAAACTTGTTAACATATACATGGATGCATGTAAAATGACATAAGGGCTAAAACGAAAGACTTGAAATCATATATGGGGCAGAAATTAGTATCTTAGGCTTGGTTAGAGTGGAAGAGATATGTATATCACTTTCTCATGTCCGCCTCGGCTTCCCATGTGACACTTTCAACTTGTTGGTTTCTCCAAAGAACCTTGAGGGAAGTTACATCCATGTTCTCAACCTCTTCACTTGTCTATCCAAAAACACTCACTCTCACAAAAGATATTCATGCATAGTGACTAATACCATAGGTTTGCACCTATACTCATGACTTAGATCTTCAACTAACTGGACTAAGATCGCTTTAGGACTTTCTAGGCCTGTAGCGTAGGCTCAAGGGGCTTTGGTATGTTATTTTAGGAAAATAGAAACTAAAGGCCCTTTTTGAAACCGCATTTTTCTACACTTTTTCCGTACAAACTCTGTCATTTTCACCTTATTATCCCATTTTTTCTTATTCAAGCTTTTTCGGGTGCTTTCTTCTCATTTTTAACTTTTTGACTTGTTTTCACACTTCATTTTGCTTTTTAGCTCAATGAAAGACATTTTTTTATTTTTATTGCACCCGGTACATGATTATTCATCTTTGTCTCCTCCTTCCTAACTCACCCCCTTATTTTTGCGCTTTTACCCTTATACCAGCTATCCTCAACTTAGCCTTTTTGCCTCAGTCAAGGTTCACAATGTTCAAGGAAAGACCAAGGCCAATTTTAGGATTTTTTTACTAGATAAGACTAGGTTAATTAGGTGTTTAGAAATAATAGGTTGTAAGGTACAAATATTTGGAACAAGGGATATATCATCATTTGGTTGATTATTTTTAGGCTAAAGTGGACTATTTCAGTACAAAGACCTAAGATCCTTTCCTAATCCATTTAATCTACAATCTGACTTAGAGTAACAGGGAAAGTTCTTAATTAGCACAAAATACATGAATCCAATAGTATAAGCTTACATTCTCATGGCATTGCATACATTATCAACAAAATACTCACAGATCATGCTTCTTATCTCAATTTATGCTCACTTATCAGAACATATATTGTCAAACACCTAAACATGCATGTTTACTATCTAACTACTAATCCAAATAATTTTGATGGGTATCATTTTTCAAAACAAAACATAAAAATATGCCATATGCCAGAAGTATTAGTACTATATGCTACAATATTATCTAAACATCCCAAACGTATCGGTTCAATAGAAATTAAATATCCACGAGAAAAAACAATACAGGCAAGAAAACCTCGGGGATAAAAAATTAGGGTAGTTCTGGACCATAAGCTACTTAGACTTTACTATAGCCCATAACTACCCACACCCTATCGAAAAAGATGTGTATTGTCCCCAATGCACAAAATCAAAATAAAATAGATCATAAGGGGTCAAAAACATTCCTGGGCGCCAAGCACTGGTCTATGGCTGAGTTTGGCTACCCTCTCCCTGTGGGGTAATCTGATTAACATTGGTACTCTGTCCGGAAGGGCCAATACCCCTCAACTAATCCTCTTCTCGAGTTCGTCTGATCTACTCATTATGCATTGAATCTCTCAAGGTACGCTCGAGATCTTTCTCCTCTAGTCTCCTTGCACGTATATGCCTGCCCTCTGGGTCCTCATTCATGTAAGGTATCTTCTCGAGGGAAGAATGAGTAGGCTCTTCGGGAGCAAATAAGTCAAACATCAGCACCGGAGATGTTGTCTCCGATAGTGTAACTGGTGTCGCTAGTGATACTGTCAAGTTAGCCCTGAGTTGCTAGATCTCTATCTGCATGGTGACAAATCTTAAGGCTCAGCCTCGGCCAATCTCTTCTGTACTCGTTCCTCGAAGGCGTCGAAGTGTGCATTCATGGTGGAAATACAATCCTGAATAGCAGCTACCGTGAGTGCCTGCATCCAACCCTCTTAGTTCAAAATAGCCTACGGGACCAATGGCCTAGTCTGCTAAAAAAAGTAAGTCAACTGGGCCTTAACATGCGATAACCTTTGCGTAATGGCCTGAATAGAAGCAACAAACATGTAAACCATGCCTACTGGAGGAGGCTATGAAGTAGTAGCCTCTAGTGCAGTAGCAGCAATAGTGGACCCTCACTCCTCATATATACTGTGCTGGGGGGCCTCTGCTCAGTGGTAGTAGCAGCAGCTGTGGTGTCAATCTTACAACAATCAGGTGGTGGCATTTGGCTGAACATCTCTGGCATAGGTGGGGATTGTGGTTGTCGGAGTGCCATTGAGTTCTCAGCAGCCTTGATCAGGCTGGGCTCCAAAGTGCGTTGGGTCTTAATTAATTGATCCAGCTGGTGTAGTATCTCTACCCTAGACTCTAAACATAGTTTGTAGATCAAACACAGGAAAGGGATAGAGGTGGCCCTCTTCAGTACGACTCATGTATTTGCTCGGCGATGAGGCAGGGCAATTAATGTCATAAATAACTAAGATACTGGCAACCAAAACTGCACGCTCTGGCATAAGAGTATTATTTTCCAAGGTAGGCCGGATGCAAGATCGAACAACAACCCACTAAAATTTGGTGGGAAGCTCAGAGAAGCTTTGACGATAGGCTCCATGTGGATGGTGACCCAAGCAGGTTCCGGACCCTGCTTCGCAATATACCCGGCCACCAATCTTAATAATATGGCTCGATACTTAGGATCCTTCATAATAAGTGGGTTTTGAGCCTGACCCACCCTATAATTGAACTCCGCAGTGAATCTGGGGGCACGGTACTCCGGACCAAAAAGCTTATGACAGATAGTCTCCTCTAATATGTCTACCCGCCCACCCCTCACTCGTGTCAATGTGCGCCTAGGCTGTGTGAGAGGTTTCTTCTCCTTAGGAAGAGAACAATGGACAATGGCTACATAGAATGCGTAGAACACCCTCACCATAATAGAGGAGTACTATCCAAGAGACTGTGTCAGCCACTGAAGCCCAAACTGAGTCATTGTGTCCTGGAGACCGGCGACATGGCTAAGTCCATCAAAAATCACCCTGAGCTCCTCATAGATAGAATGGGTAGGCTTTCCCTACTATTTCGGCTGCACGCCCTCCAAGTATATTGCCTATATTCCCTCACCACACCACCGATTAGCAGAGGCATCCAATGTTCATAATGATGATGATGGTGACATGGAGGACTCAACATCTGCTCTTTCCTTAGAGCCCTCCTTAGAACTGGACTCCTCTCTGGATGGAGTGATCTGTGGCATGATGCACCCAATCACTACCTCCTTCTTCAGACTAGGAAGTACTAACAACCAGAACCTGAGGTTGTCCAGCCCTGGCAATAGCTCTGGTCTGTGGTCGAGAAACCTCTGGGTCCGCCTGGCCATCAAGTATCTCTAATGAACTACTTAGTAGAGAGGTCTAATCGATATCTAAAGGCTCAACATCCAAAGGCTTATCGCTAAGCTTTCTCCTTGGAGCCTCAATCTTAATATTTCTACCTTTTGGGGCCATAATACATGAAACATAGACATAAACGTACCATGGTGTCATGCCTAAAGTCCTGTTAGGGCGGACTGGCACCCGTTGTCGATAAGGCTTGGGAGAACCAACTCGTATCCATGCACTTTCTATACATATTATAAGGGATTTCTACATTTGACATGCCTTTGAGAAAATAAATAGTGATAACAAGCCAAAAGGAAATGCATATGGCTAGACAGTTGGGGCCATGGTGTCTAAAGTACGAGACATGACCACACTTTAATTTACATAGTCTACAAAGTCTCTATATAAGGAAAACTATCTAATAAGGGTCGGGATAGGCCCCGCCTCGACTAATTATACAAAAAAATATAAGCTCTATACACACAAAGCTCCGAAGCAACCTGGAGCTTGGTAAGAACAACTGGATATCCTGTACTCCTACTGGGGAGATCTACTAGCACCTGTACCTGCAGCATGAAATGCAGGTCCCCCGTAAGGGATGTTAGTACGAGATAGTGTACTGAATATGTAAGGCAGGTAACACTATATATGAAGTAACAACTCAAACGAAATTATGCAATGGTGTAGGATAAGAGACCACCTTTAGTTATACTGTGGGATCACGTACTTTATGTTCTTTTTATTACTTTATGTTTACTGTATAATCTGTGCACAACATGTAATACAAATGACCAACTGATCAATGGTAAATCTACATCGGGATCGGCCCTGGCTAGGATTTTCCTTTTACCCCTTGGGCTACCCCTGTGATAGGATCGACCCTGGCTAGGTGATTCTTCCACCCCTTGGGTTACCACCCATCAACAAACAATATACTTTACTTTATCTTTCGATTACCTTTGAGATGATTCATTTGGTGGTCATAATATTGGAGTTGTAGGACTGTAGATACAAAATATGACAAGTAAATACTCACAAAATACAACACCCAAAAGAAAGGAGTAAGTTACACAAATAATGAAATGCATAGGAGGTAGAACAACACATGAACTTTGTTTAGTAGAACGAATTCGTGTATCTTGGTATCCAAGTATGTATGTAGATTTAAAGGTGACTATGTATGGGAGCATAT
>JAABOM020000092.1:8665206-8685501 GCA_011800125.2 Solanum clarkiae
AGTTTCGACTCCTGGACGCTTAACGGTGAATAGATCGACAACAACAAACTCTTCAACCTGATAGGATCAACAACAAAGAAAACACGACATCGACTTAAACACATCATCTAATAAGCTAATGGCATCACAAACAGTCCCAGAAATATGTCAACGACCAAACAACAGCAGCATCATAACATCAACTTCATCATAGCAGGGGGTTTCAGTCAAGAACCACAAAATTGCAAGCAGAAAGGTTTCGACACATCTTCGCATTTCACATTCAAACAAAGTTACAAAACTTTAAATGCAGAAATGAGATTGAATATTACCTTTGTTGGGGCAGCAAAGCTGGGAACGACGAGCCGAATGGAGCTTCAATACCACACAGCAGGGACTTTATTGACGGATTTTCAGACTTCAAAGCTAGATATTCAAGCTTCACGGCTCAAATCAGTCGAGTTTGCGGGTTATCGAATGGCCTATCCAAGTTTTTTTTCCAAATCGGTCCCCCTTAAAACTAAGAAGATGAGGGATTATACAAGTAGAAATTATGGCGAAAATGGGGGGGGAATGGATGAAGAACAGCCTGGCTTTGAGGATTCGAAATTCAAAAATTGAATTTCAAATCTTTGGAAATCAATTTTGTCCTGATTTTTATCCATCAATTGCGGATTAAAGATCTTGAACAGCTATAGATGGGGACAAAGGAAGAGATATCGAGTGCGCGTGTGAAGGAGAGGAGAAGAACATTCGAGAGATTTGGCATTGGTTTTGGTTGTCTGATTTTTTTTAGGGAGAATGAAAAGGGAAAAGGGGATCTGCATTTGAAGAAGAAAGGGGAAAAATGAAAGGTTGGGGGCGCGTGGCCCCCACGCGCTGCACTAATCAAAAATATATTTTTTTTTTTGAAAAAAGGGGTATTTTTAAATGGTTAAAAGATTTAAAACTCAAAGACTAATTTATATTATGGAGGGTAAAAATTGGGTGTCAACAGTCCTGCTCTAGGGTAAACTGAAAAGATACTGCTTGGAGACTTGGCTCTAAATGTTTTATTTGAAACTAGCTTTTCTGAACTGGTTTCATAACTTAATCTCAAGAAAAATATATTATCTCACTGTACATAAGTCTGGTTGCATGATGGTAGTAAAGTAATCATTCTTCAATGCCAGTAAAAACATGCTAGGAAAATAATTCTCAATCAGTCATAATTCTTGTAACTGTAATACACTTATGATGTAAAAAAATATGGTCGACAATTCAACTCTGAAAAATAGAAATAGTTATTTCAGTAAAATTTTCATGAGAAAACTTTAGTACATACTGAAATTTTCATGAGAAAACTTTAGTACGTTACATTACCTCACAGGAATGAAACTGACTTGGTTTTTGACTAAGTTTCATTCTAAGGACATGGAATAACTTCAAAAAAAGGATTTTTAGATGGCCTGACATACCTGAAAAATTGATATTACAATCGGAATTTGATGAATACTAGCTTCCTTGGATAAAATCCTCAATCTTGGTAGTTCTTTTAAAGTGAAGAACTTGGAAGGACATTGATTGAAGGAATTATCTTTGATTCTTGAATTCTTAACTTAGAATCTTTTAGAGTTCTTGATGAAGAACCCTAATTTTTGAAAAAGAAGAATCAAGAAATCCTTTCTCGGGATTCTTGAATTCATTTTCTTGAAACCCGAGGTTATGATTGAAGATTCTATTAGAGATTCATGAATAGATGAAGAAATTTGAGTTGGGAAAATTAAAATTTATGAAGAATAACTTGCCTTGAGGATGGATCTTGAAAGCTAATCCTAACTTGATGACTTTCTTGATGATTCTTGAGCGTTTACGTTTAGGAGTGAAGGAGAGGGTTTTGATCATGAAAAGTGACGTTTTATACGTTTTGGGACATTTAATAGACCCCTAAAAGTTTTAGGATGAAAGTACCGTCAAAATAAAAAGAAAAAACTTCATTTACCTTATCCAGAAAGGATTCGTGTCAGGTGCACTACGCGGAGTTGTCGCAGACCTTCAGACAGCTCTGCACGCCTTCACTAAAATGGTCATAATTTTTTACTCCGAACACCAAATGTGGTGAAACCAGTTGCATTGGAAAGCTAATCCAAAGAGCTTTCGTTTGGTATGTAATGGGACTTCTAATTCCTTGTGTGGTAAGAGTTATGGTTATTTAAAATCGACCCTTGCATAATCCAAAGTGAAAAACTTAACCGGTAGGAAATCTTTGAACTTGACTAAGTACTAGAGGTCTTTTATGAACTCAATCCACTTCTAATACACTTCACACATATATGCATGAGCCTTAGAATATAAGTATTTATAAGGCATTACTAGGTTTAATCTTATATACTTACAATGAAAAATTTCAGGACCTATGAATGGAGTTGTGGGGTATTACACTAGTATTCTTTCTTCTTCTTTTCCATTCCTTTCATGTTCCTACTTCTTCACTGTTTATTGTTCATCAGTCTTATTGTTTTATTGGATCTGCATTAATATATAGTCCAAACAGAGTTGGTTGTGTATATTTATAAGTTGTTTGTTAAATGAAATTTTCATATGACCAAAAAAGAAAAATTAAATAACTTTTTCCTCGCATGAAATAAATTCGGTAGAAATTCAGTTATGCGGCTTTAGTTGCATAAATTTTTCAAAATTTATTGTAGCATCAGAAATTGAATTTATACTATATGTTTTTTTATTTTAAAAAAAAAATATTTTTAGAGAAAAAAACTGATAACTAATGTGTGATATAAAGACTAAAGTATACGTGTGGGTATGTGTAATGATTTGCCATTTTCTTGGGCCTGGATCACTTGAACCAATTTATCGCAGTGTTAAGATTTGGAAGGACAGGGCCCAGAAAGGAGGAAGCAGTAGGTAGTATCAAATATCCCTTAAAATAAAGAAAAATTTTACTAGCTAAAAAAAAGGGACAGAATATTATCATTTATTTCTATGGCCGTAGCTCAAACAAAAAAATCAAAAGTTAAATCTCCATAGCTATAGCACCAAGTTATACCCACTTTGGACACAGGTGCAAGTTCATTTTTATGTGAGCTTAGGGGTCTTTTGGTACAAAAATGAATAACGCAGGAATTAGTAATGCAGGGATTAGTAACGCAGAAATTAGTAAGATAGATATTATTTTTTATCAAATGTTTGGTTCGTTGCTTCTCATCTAATATTGTGTTTGGTTTAGAACTCTAAAAAAGCTTATTTTCCATTATACCGTTGATTATCATGTAATTTTCTATTTCATGTAATTTGATCAAAATAGATTATTTTTTTGTGGCTTCTAACTAGTTACGAGAACAATAATTTTGTCATCATGTTTACCATTTTCTCACTTAAATTATTTGAGAATAAATAATTGTGATCTTAATAAATCCATCACTAATAAAACGTCAATTTTTTATTTAATAAAGATAGATCATCTATTATTAAAATTGAAAAGATGATAAATCTATATTTACACATAAAAATTTGAAAGTTATAGTTTTAATTTAGTGTTTATATCTTAGAAGGTCACTCAACTTTGAGAATATATCTAACACCATTGACCTTTGTTTTGTATCAATAAAATTACTCAACTAAATTAATTATTAAAAAAATAAAATTGACATGAGAAATTTTTTTTTTTTTGGTTATGTAAATATGAAACCACAAATAAATAAAATTTAAAAATTTGACATTGTAAATTTATTTGTTTTTATATTATAAAAATATGAATCTGCAAATAAATAACTTCTGTAATATAATTTATTTAAATAAATTTACTAGTACAAAACTACAAATATAAAATACAAAATCAAGAAAATAAAAATAATGTAAAAAAATTTGAGGGATACTTTTGTCTTTACATATAATCTCATGGTATTAAATCCAAGTATTAGTTAATACCACCGTATGGAAGGTATTAGTTAATAAATATTAACTAATACATGAATTAGTTATGCATGGATTCAAATTTGTACCAAACATAATATTAATTAATACCATAGATAATCTATGGATTATTTCCCCTAATACCTCCTACCAAACGGCTCGTTAGTTTTAAATAAATTTTACATGCATAGGTATTTTGATTTTGAGTCAATCCAACCTAACCAATTTAAAGATACTTTAAACATGACATTATATTATTATTTCCTCTTTGATCAAGCTCAAATGATTGTTTTTTCCCGGAAAACGGCATACAAGTAGAAGTATCACTACACCTTACACAGTTTTTTTTTCTTGCTAGCTTTCAATGTGGAACTTTGCTATATATTCCTCACTAATAACTGTAAAGTGGACAAAGCCACCCATAGATTATAATTACAAATGTGCAGTGGACACATTTCACATTAACAAAAGACTTACTGATGCATTTATCTAACCAAATTGAGGCTATGTAACAAAAGTTTCCAGTAGAGTTTGTCCAGTATATTACAATCTAATCAATCAAAAGCACAGAAAATCAAGGGCTGAAAACTTCATGTTTAAACAAATATATGCTTTGAAGTGTTGTTCCTCAGTTTCCTCGTCTATGGGAGCTCATTTTCACTTCTTGGCGCTGCTAATGTTATAAGTTAAATACAGTGCATTGAAGAATGTAAAGACAAAAATCTCGGTTGTGCCCGACTTACGTTTTTTTATCTCTGGATGCTTCTTTTGGTGAATCTTCCTCTGGTGACTCCGACGATGGAAGAGCTGTCAGATTACCAAATGACTCCTTAGCATCTCCGAAGAAGTCCTTCACCTTATCAACAACTGTTTTAAGCTTATCTGGGGTCGGAAGCTGAAAGGTCCAAATGAAGATTACAATGATGTCATCCCATGAAAAGCATAACAACATGCTACTAGAACGCTAAGCAGCTAGCAAACAAGGCATATACAGATAATTACTGCGAACTGCAAGGATCAAAGTCATGATTTCTTCTCAAGATTTTGTTTATTTTCTCATGGCTTAGCCACCACCTATAATTGCTGTATACAAAAACGTTAGAATCAGTTTCATACCTCAATCACATCTGACGTAGAAAGTGCGGCCCTCAAATTGTTATTCTCCTGCATATCAGACATTGTTTTAAAAAAATTAGCTTTCTTTTACAGGTGTCCAATGAATTAGCAAGAATGCAAAATAAAACAAAGAATCAATAATAAACAGTGCAGAGCTTAGAATATTACGACAAGTTTGTATCCATATCTAAATTCTGTCGCGGACTTCAATACACGGTGCTGTTTCATTGCCAATTTCTGTATTTCCTTCTCATCCTGTTCCAAGTAGAAAGAAAGTTACAGGATTACCACAACATTAATGTAAATAAACATTGCAATAATGTCAGACGTGTAGAGCTTGATCATTTACTCATCTTTGCCTTGTTAAGGACTCTCAGACTCTTAAGGATGCTCCGGTAATCAGTTTCTTTTCGGTATTAATTCATTTACAACTACCTAGAACGAATTCAGAATACTCATCTATTAGGAACAGACATGTTTGACTGACAAAATCACAGGCACTTACATTGTAAATCACTGCTGCGAGATTTCTGGCTAGAGTATCTTTGTATATATATTTCCCGAGGAAGTTGTCTTTAGCAGCAACCATGATTTTTGCAGTCGTACCACCTGTTACAATATTGAGGGGGTACCAAAGATACACCTGTCCAGGAAATATAATAAAACAAGAATCAGAATTTCCGCAAGCACAAATCTAAATCAGCAAGATCTTGAGGTATGTGGATGAAGAAATAAGAACAAAGTGACAGTTTTTTTAAACATAAAATCAGTCATGAGGTGCAGAGCTTCCTACATTCATTTTTGTAGGTAGCAATGAAGGATGCTGAGGTAAGATGATAACAGGGGAGGTGAGGATTAACTAGTTGACGCCTTCTTAAACATACAAATATTTTTCTATCAAAAGACTCAGTATCCTTAAGTAATCATATGAAACTAGTTATATCAGTTGATTTCAAATCCATCAATCTAATATATAGTTAGAATATTCAACTCAAATCTTGCTTCAAGTATTGGATAATAGCGCACACAGTGGCGGAGCCACCTTGTATTTAGGGGGTTCATCTGAACCCTCTTCGGCAAAAAATTATTCTATTTATGTATGATAAGAACAATTTTTATATACATATAATAGATGTCAAACCCCCTCTGGCTAGTTCGTGTGTCACTTTTTCAAATTTTGAACATCCTCACAAAAAATTTTGAATCCCCATCCTTCAGTGCGCTTATCAAAAAGACAAAAGAAAAGGTACAAGTCTAGCCTTTTCTCTTAAGCATCTTGAAGAAAATGGACATTTGTCTATTACAATTCAAAAGACTCGGTATCCTTAACTAGTCATATGAAACTAGTTATATCAGTTGATTTCAAATCCATCAATCTAACTTAGACATAAGGTTAGAATATTCAACTCAAATCTTGCTTCTAGTTTTGGATACTAGCACAAATACAAGTGTAATGTGCCTATCAAAAAGCCATAAAGAGAAGGTGTAAGTGCAGCCTTTTCTCTCAAGTGTCTTGAAGAAAATGGACGTTTGTCTATTCCACTTCAAAAAATAGCTCATAAGGTCGAACACCATATATGACAACACAACAATTCACTCCTTCACCAACAAAGTCACTCGGACTCGTTAAAAGTATTGCGGCACCCGTGTCAGATCTTTCAAAAATACAATATATTTGGAGGATCCGCCACGCACCCATCGACATTTTTGAACAGTCCAAGCAACATAGCTCACCAATATGTAATACTTAACACCCCAACACACCGAGTACTAGATATCTAGAATATGGACAATATAACAAGGGACCCAACATTGGATAAATAAAGAATTGAGATTGGTCTGGCTCTTATATCATGCAAAAAATAAATATGGGGCTTGCATCAACTTAAAGTCAACTCATGAGAGAAGATTGACCGAGACAACCGCTCATTCCCTCAACCAATTAACAACAACAATGTCAAAGGCACAAACTTTACTCACCCAATTGACAAAAAAATCACTGTTTTTAACAAGCTAAGCTCAAACTACGTCAAAATAAATTAGTAGTAATAAGTATAAGAATAAGGTGCATTTGACCACTAATATATTTGAGAAAAACTTGGGAACTTAGTATTTGACTATATAATTTATTATTACTTGAAAAATATATTTGGCAAACATGTCAAGTTTCCAATTCTACGGAAAATTAGAATTTGGGCTAAATTTCAGTATTGTGATTTTTTTACAAATTTAAAAATTACTCCAAATTTTATATTTTATAAAAGTACCCCTCATTTATATTCAATCCTAGTTTGTTATACAAAACTTATGAATGCTGCTACAACGCTACCTAATTGTATCTTTTTTGTAGGAAAAAAATGAATGAGGGTAAGGGGAGGAGAAAGAAAGGGAGGGGATTATAAGGTAAGTTCAGTGAGAGTTTCAGGTAACCAATTAACTGACGTACTAAGATGACCCACAATAATTGTATTCAAATTTAGTAAATAAAAGGGTGAAAGAAAACTGACATTAGCCATTCTTATAAAGATAACAAATTTTGGATTTCCATCATCTTCAATCTTTGGCAAAGGAGGAGCCATACGTTGGTACTGACGAGCAGCCATTCCTCCTTTCTTTCCCTTAGCTTCAACAACTAACAATTTTCTCTTGTGGGTTGTTGTTGTTCTTGTGGACAACACAGAATGTTTAAGGGGTGAAAATTCATCATGGGTTCTTGAGTTTGAAAGGGGTAATCTAACTAGTGGATTCAAAGACATAGCAACTTCCATTGCCCTTGAGCTTCCTTTTGTGTATAGCTAGGTTTTTGAGGTATGTATTTTCGTTATTGCAAGGTGGAGGGAGAGACAAATCATTCTATTGTTTTTGAGTTGTGAGATTCTTGGATCACCTTATCCACAATTTTTTTTAATTTTTATTTTTGCAAATGAAAAGCTACTATTAGTAGTAGTAATGAAAATTAATATGTGCCATACACGTGGCATGCTAACTTCGTTTATATGTGTAGTGAATCTTTTAAAAAAATTAGTTATCTTTAAGTTATTTATTTATTTTTATGAGTTTAATTAACATAATATAATGTATTATTTTTTCTCTTTTCATTTTTAATACTAATTATTCTTGAAAAATACAAAAGTATAATTATTTAGTGAAGAAAAATTAAAATTTTATAGTATGAATGAGACTAAAATAATTAAAATTTTCTCCAAATTAATATTTTCTTAAGGAGTATATCAAAAAAAAAAATTACAATAGAAAATTTGAGACTGAGAAAGTACTGATTTTATAAATCAATCTTATACTAAAGTTTATAACATATATTTATATTATTTAAAATATTTATCTTTTATATATTTTACATATTATAGATTGTATGATAATTCATGACTCGAGGCTTGATTCTGAGTGTGATAATTGGATATTGGGTGTGCACTAGGCGTGAACAAAGCAAATCGAAAGTATTTACACAAAATCATATAAACATGAATGGAACAAACTATGCAATATTTACACAAATAAATTGTGTATAATGCATCATATAGGCGACTAAGTTTCATTTCTGAAAAATAACAATCAAGAAAAGAAAAATAGAGACAAATAATAATATTTGTATTTCAAGAATTTATATGAAGATTACAATTTTTATAAAATATATATAAAAAAAAAGATGTAATCATCTGATTCTTCTCCTCACGATCATCAACTCAAGAGTTCACTTTGTTCTTGAATCGAAGAAATACATGTTGAAACTTCACTACGAATGCGGAGCCAAGCTTTAATCACAATCGCAAAATATATGAGCATTTGCGGCTTACAACTTGGAGACAAAAACTCCTTTGTATGCAGAATATTTGCGGATCACCACTGAAGAGCAAACTTTTCTATGTATTTCTCTTCTTCTTGTTCCTCTTCTTCCTTTTCTTTCCCTTTTCTGGTCTTATGAAGACCCATTTATATCATTGTAAGTTAGAGTTTGGGGGTATTTTGGTCTTCAATTAATTTCAGAAGACCTTGGGCTTGAAAGACATGAGTTGGGCTAGTCTTTGTAAATTTAATGGACTAATCCGAATATAATTTGAACTTTATTTAAGTCATATAATTTTAACTTAAATATTAATCAAACCAATAATTTGACTTGGTCAATGTATCATGAATTTAAGATTAATCCACATTTATATGGATTGATCAATAAAATTTCACTATCTACAAGCCTTGACGGGGTGCTTGACTTGTCGAACTTTTAAAGACAAGTCTTGAAGTATTCATGAATCAAATATGTTTTTCGTCGGAAGTTTTTCAAAATTTTCCAAATTTGATTTAAATAGAAATTTTTCATGTTTGACTTCAATGAAATTTTTCGTAACTTGATTCCTATGTAATTTTTCATAACTTGAATCCTATGGAATTTTCTATAACTTGGTTCCTAGAAAAATCTACCATAATTTAATTTCAATTATGGGTTTTTCATAATTTGAATCATATGAAATTTTTCGTAATTTGGTTCCTAGGTAACATTATCATAATTTGATTTCAATTATGGGTTTTTCATAATTTGTAGGAAAACAATTTATGTACTTTTGATATCTATAAATATTCATACTCCCACGGAGGCTAATTGTCAATTTGCAGCATCATCAAGCTCCATCTCCATTAGGTAATATATTTTTTAAATTTTCATCACCTTTTTTCAGCTCAGCACACCTGCGGTAGAAAATTTATATCTTATTGTAGAAATATCGAAATCATGATTCGTTTGATTTTTCAAAATCTAGACTCATAAATTTATAACATATTTGAAGAACAATGTCAAAATCCTTCTCAATTGTCAGGAATCAATTTTTGATTTTGCTTCTCCAGAACTATTTTTTTTTTACAGTTTTATGGAGTCTCATCCAAACGTCCATATCTTGGTGTAGGAGCGTGCAAATGATGAGCGACTTAATTCTATAGAAAATAGACTTTGAGATCTACAGCATATTCAAAAACCAAAGCCAAAATCCTTATTAATTAACAAGAATTGATTTTTGAAGTTGGTCTCCAATCTATCATTATTTTTTTTTACAGATTTTGGAGTCTCACCAGAACGTCCATATCATGACGTATGAGCGTCCAAATCGCGAACAACTTGATTCTATAGAAAATAGAATTCAATATCTACAACATGTCCAAAGATTAAAGACAAATTCCTTATTAAAGGACCAAAATTAATATTTTTTGTAAAGTTTACTACACAATAAATTTTGGTGTGACTTTGGACAACGTTCATGAGTTCAGTTCTTTGTGTTTTTGCCAAAGAGTCGCATATTAATTTTCGTATTGATTGAGAATTATGTCATCATCTACATGGAGAGAGAAAAAAATATAAAATATTTAAGCCAATAGGGTCATAGTCATTATAACATTTGCCAAAGCATATGCCACACTTTTCACCATGTCGATTTGAAACTTCTTGCTATTGGCACCGTAAGACGCATCACCCTTTTTTAATTATTTTTTGTATAGATTTATAATACACTACAAACAGTCTTGATATCAAACTAAAACAATATAAGGGATAATTCAAAATTGGTGAGGAACCACTCGGTGCATCTTGATTTGTAGTCGCGATTTTGACAACGAGCCACACTCAATGCATTTTGTAAGCAATTGTAGCTTTGATGGTCACAAACACACTTGATGCATCTTTGTTTGGGGTTGCATCTTTACTGATGAACCACATTGTATTTCCTCTTCTATAGTTGCGGCTTTAGCGATGAACCACATTGTATACCTCTTTTTCTGTAGTTGCGACTTTGGCGATGAATCATACTTAGTGCATCCTTCTTTAAGTTGTAGCTTTGATGATGAACCACATTATGTGCTCTTCCTCTTGAATTTAGGCTTTGGAAAGAAAGAGATTTTGGTGTAGTCTGTCCTAATTTTGGCGAGCAACTACTTGATATATCAATTTCACAAATCAGACTTCAAAATATGCCCCATGCTGAAGATAGAGGCTCGTTTATGACTATGTCGATCCATAAAAATATTTGAAGTGATAATGTTTGATGAAGAGATGATGCAAACTTGATAGAGGAATTTAAAATGAGTTAGCAAGTCACCTTTTGGCGTCCAATCTCGTTTTCTTTTTCTCTTCCTACTTAGATTCTTTGTACAGAATGACGCATCAATTTTTTCTTCTTAATATTATTGATGTATAAATACTCTTGCAATTTCTTGAAGCAATAAAATATAGTTACTTTACTCTTCAATGCAAAACATGTAAAAAAATTTTACTTGTCTAGACCACTTATTTTGAGATTTTTAACGTAGTGAATTTATTTTTAATCATACAAATTTAGACTCATGCGGACTAAGAGTAATAACGTAAGGATTTAATTCATTTTATGGAGTTTTTGTCGCTTGAAGACTTAGCTCGAATTTGATGAGCTACACTCTTGTAGACTTAGCTCAAATTTGAAGAGCTTCAAAACTAAAGACTTAGCTCAAATTTGATGAGTTTCTTGACATCTATTTTAGACTCATGCATCGAGGAGCATTTGGTTTGAATACTTTACTCGACTTTGATGAGCTTTGAAACTTAAAGATTTTAGTTGAATTTGAAGAACTTCATGTTATGGAGACTTCATTCAAATTTGTCAAACTTTGCTCGAATTTTAAGAGCATCACAAATTGAAGACTTAGCTCGAATTTGATGAGCTTTGTGACATGCATTTTATGCTCATGTGTCGAGGAACATTTCTACCTACATATACTCTTCAATTTCAATATTGGATGAAATATTGTCTCATCCCCAATGTCATATACATTTTCTTCATGAGGCTCAAAGTAAAGTAACCCTTGATCTTTATCTCTGGCGATAATCAATTCCATATCATGAGCACGAGTTGCTAGTTCTTCAAATGTTTTAGGTTTTGTGCCTTGCATTATGTAGCAAAGATCCCAATGCATACCTTGTATGCATATTTCGATCCCAGAAGTTTCACTAAGGCGATCGATGCAGTTAAGTCTCAAGTTCCTCCAACGATTAATGAAGTCAATGACTTTCTCATTTTTCCTTTGACGGATATTGGTAAGCTCTACCATGCTTACAATATGTCTTATGCTATCAAAACACTTAAGGAATTGTTGCTCCATCTGCTCCCAACTATCAAAACCAAGTTCAAGATTTATGTAACGGTCGAAAGAAATTCCTATGAGTGATTGAACAAACTGCTTAATAAGATAATCATCATATGTTCTAGCATTATTGCAAGTTTCGACAAAGTGTGCTACATGTTATCTTGAATTTTTCTTGCTATCAAATTGCTGCAACTTAGGAGGTTGATGGACAATATGTATCTTTAAGTCATCAACTCTTTGAGAATACGACTTTACATATGTGAGTGGAGATTTAGATTTGGACTTTGATTTATCTTTGATAGTCTCAATGATGAAGTCTTTTAATTGGTCAATGTAAATTAGGCCTTCAGCAGACACTTGAAACTCCTTGATTGTTGTTTCTTATTTTGTGAAAGACTCTCTTTTCTCTTGCATTCATGAAGCTATGTGGATAATCGAGTGCATTCTCCTTCTTCATATTCTCTATCATATTTGTCAACTTGATGATTTGGATGTCTTGGCCTTTGATGTATTTTGATAGGCCTTCAATCGCTTTCGTCAAATTTGCAAGTTGTTCTTCTATAGTGAAATTTTCAATTACCATCGCTCGTACAACCATCATAGAGGATGGAAAAATACTGCCGAAATCACTAGAATATAGCTTGGATTGAGAAGTAACATGAGGGAAGATCATAGCAGATCTAGCACTTAAGACATCATCATCTTCATGCATGAAGGGTTCATTAGACTAATAATATCGTTCTTATGACAGTCTTAGTCGATCCAAAATTCTTTCTACTACCATAGTGATCTCTTTCCTTTTTTCTGGAACATACAGAGAAGATATTTCTTTTTTTTGGAAAAGACAAATAACAAACATGAGATGATTTAGGTAGTGCTTCAAGTGCTCGTTGTCCTAACATTTTGACTTTACCCTAATTTGGGTCACAATCTCCATGTAAATTTTCAAGTCATTTGTGGAGTCAATATCCTCAAAAACATTAAATTTAAAGTTGATGTCCATTGCAGCTGTATTGATAATTTTTTGTAACTTTAAATAGATTAAAATTTGGATCCAATAGTTTTTTTTTGTGGATGTAGGTTTCGAGTTGACCTTCTTTGAAGTCGTCTAGGTGTTCTTGAATTTTTCTTTGAAGAGAAGATGAGAGGTAAAGATTGTCCAACTAGGCGTACCAATTTGTAGGCGACTAAGTTTCGTTCCTGAAGAATAACAATCAAGAAAAGAAAAATAGAGAAAAACAACAAATTTGTATTTCAAGAATTTGTGCAAAGGTTACAATCTTTATAAAATCTAAAAAAATGCAATCCTCTGATTTCTCTCCTCACGATCATCAACTCAAGGGTTCACTTTGTTCTTGAATTGAAGAAATACTTATTGAAACTTCACTATGAATGCGGAGCCAAGCTTTAATCACAATCGCAGAAATATGGGCACTTACATCTTACAACTTGGAGACAAAAACTCTTTTGTATGCGGAAGACTTGGGGATCACCACTAAATAGCAATAGTTTTCTACGTATTTCTCTTCTTCTTGTTCCTCTTCCTCCTTTTCTTTTTCTTCTTCATTTTTAGGTCTTATGAAGACCCCTTTATATCTTTGTAAATTAGGATTTGGGGGTATTTTAGTCTTCAATTTATTTTAGAAGACCTGAGGCTTGAAAAATATGAGTCAGGCTCGTCTTGTAAACTTAATGGGCTTCCGAATATGATTTGGACTTTATTTAAGTCATATAATTTTAACTTATTTAATCCATATTTAATATGGATTGATCAATAAAATTTCACTGTCTACACATCAAAATAAACCTATTGAAGAATGTGTACATCGTGTGTACGTCCTATTACCCCCTCCACCCCCCCAAAAATACATTATACAATTTATGCAAATTAAATTAAACAGGGATACAAAATGAGAGAAAGGGTACACAAACAAAAATAATTCCCACGCAAGAATACAACTCTAAACTATTATTTATAATAAAATAAATTAAACTACAAATAATGAATTTCAAACCCACATGGCAATAGTACACACAGCTCGACATACATATCCTTCAATTAAATGCAAGGCGATATTCTAACTAACCCAACACATTACGAATAGTGGGTCAACTTAGGCAAATGCACCTAAATAAGAGATTTGGTTCCACTCTAGCATAGGTTTACTAAGAGGGTTTCAAAAGACCTGATACCTGAGTTGGACAAACTAAGAGTAAAATAGTAAATGCCGTTAGATGACCGTGAACCCACTACCCACTTACCACTTTCAAAAAATATAAAGAGGTTTTTCTGAAGGGACAGCCTGTAACATCCTAATTGTTTTTAGCTAAGATTAAGCCATCCTTCATATGATATAGGATTTTAATTGATAATTCTTAATTGAGCATAGATGTTAAAGTCAATTTCTTAGTGTGGGAATATAATTGGAGATGATATAAGGTCGTAGTTTCAATGTAAGATTTTATAAAAGTTAGGTGAACCAATGATTTATAGGTTATATATACATGCTAGGATCAATTCCTAAGTATTTAAAGTATATTAAGTGTAATTTAGAGTCATAAGGGATCTTTTACATCAAGTTAAGTCCAAAGAATTTCTACAAACTAAGTTTTCATATGAGTTGATAGAAGGGTTAACTTCAAATGATCATATCTCCTAAAGTATAATGAGTTAGGTGACCCATAATATATCAAATCGAAGATATTTCAATTAGCTTTCCAATGCATCTGATTTCACCTTAATCAGAGTTCAGAATAGAAAGTTATGACCATTTTAGTGAACGCATGCAGAGCTATCTGAAGGTCGAACGCGTGCAGAGCTATTTGAAGGTCCCCGCCTGGAGCGCGTCGTGGACAAAATGCAGATCCTCACTTGATAAGAAATGATATTTTTTTTTATTTTTATTTTGAGGTTACTTTGATCCTAAAATCTTTGGTGTCTATTTAATGACCCAAAACGTATAAAACATCAGTTTTCATAACCAAAACCCTTTCCCTTCACTCCTAAATATAATCGCTCAAGAATCATTAAGAAAGTCATCAAATTAGGACTAGCTTTCAAGATTTTTCCTCAACGTGAATTATTCTTCATAAGTTTCAATCTATCCAACCCAAATTTCTTTATCTATTCATGAATCTCTAATAGAACCTTACACCATAACCTAGGATTTCAAGAAGATGAATTCAAGAATCCCAAGAAAGGATTTCTTGATTCATATTTTTCAAGAATGTAGAGTTCTTTATCAAGACTCTAAAAATTCTAAATCAAGAATTCAAGAATCAAGGAGAAGCCCTTCAAATAATATCTTTCCAAGTTCTTTCTCTCTAAAGGAACTAAGAAGATCGAGGATTTGCTAAAAGAAAGCTAGTATTTATTCAATTTTGATTATGATATCAATTTTCTAGGTATGTAAGGCTAAACTAAAAATATGAGATTGTTCTCCCCTTTGTCCCATAGATGGTCATAGATGAGAGTTGAAAGTTCTTGAGTATACACACTGGATTTCTTGAAGTATTATCTTGATTTAATTCTTGAACTAAGTTTCTATTATATTAATGAGATTCCTGTATACAATCTTCTTGAAGTTGAGTAATTATTTGGATGTACGTTCATATCTTTAGTCATATGAATCTTAATTGAGGACTATGATTATTTTTATACATTATTTTAAAAACTGAGATTTGATAGTCATACTGAGCATGCTAAATACTGATGATTTCTTTTAGCATATTTTTGCTGAGTTTCGTGAATAAAACTGTTGAGCATGAATAATGATTTGAGAGAGAGTTTTGGTGATATGCAACGATTATTTATAAAGTATGAGTTTTTCTAAAGGAAACACTTGACATATTAATGAGTTTTAATTAATTGAGCATTGAGTCTAAATGATATTTTGAGTACATATTGATGACAATGTAAATATACTTTTTAACAATAATTTCATTGATAGATGATGGTGATAGACGATCTAAGTCTTAAAGAAGGCTAATTTTATAGACAATTGTGCATGTTTTAGTTTTGGTAGCATTATTGAGCACCGAGTTGGGTGAAGAGTGTCACCCTAGAACTATGTTTGCCAGCGTAGGATAGTCGTGCAGCATGTTATGATGACTCTTGTCCCAAAAGTTGAATAATTCTCTTTGGATTCATGAGAGAGAGAGAGAGAGAGAGAGAGAGAGATACTATATCCTTTACCATGACAAGTTTAGGATGGGCTCGGAAACGATGCCAATTCGTTGTGCCCTACCTAACTTACAGGTGGCGCGATAGGATAGATGTCGGTTAAGAGAAACTCCTAAGCAACATTGATTGAGCATGAGATTTCTAATGGAGTCATTCTTTATTTTCAAATGTATATTATAAAGAGTATGATTTACTTTAAACTTGCATATTTTACTGAGTTGAGATGAGTTTAGCCTTTTGCTTTGAGTGATGTTATTTCCATACTGTTCTAACTGTTTCGGTCTCATTCAGTTATTTTACATACCAGTACATTCCATCTGACATTGATTGAGCATGAGATTTCTAATGGAGTCATTCTTTATTTTCAAATGTGTATTATAAAGAGCATGATTTACTTTAAACTTGCATATTTTACTGAGTTGAGATGAGTTTAGCCTTTTGCTTTGAGTGATGTTATTTTCATACTGTTCTAACTGTTTCGATTTCATTCAGTTATTTTACATACCAGTACATTCCATGTGCTGACGTCCCCCTCTAGGACTGCATCGCTTCATGATGTAGATATACGGGATCGAGATCATCAACAAGCGCATCGTTGAAGATTTTTGGACGTTCAGCGGATTGGTGAGCCTCCCTTACTTCGGAAGAATCCATTATGTTATTTCATCTTGCTTTAGAGTTAGATATTCATTAGCTTTTTATTGAATGAGGTAACCATGGGTCTATCATTGGCACCACCTAATAGTGATAGAGGCTTCATAGACTAGAGTCAAATTGTTGATTGATAAGACTATGAGTTAGTTCTTCCTACTAGCCTTTTATTATAATATTATTTGATATTTGATGAGATGTGCCCATTTACTTCCTTTTGTTCTTTCGCTGATTAGTAGAATGTATGAAGGAATGAATGCGATGAGGCCAAGTGATTCATTTGGAGACTAGAAATAGTCACTGAGTGCCGGTTACGTCTAGGATACCCATCCAGGGTATGACAAACTTGGTATCAGAGCATGATTCAAGTGTCTTAGGGAGTCTATGAAGCGTGTCTAGTAGAGTCTTGTTTATGTGTGTGTTCTCGCGACCACACTTCATAAGCAGGAGGTTTATAGGACATTAGAAATTATTTCACCTCTTTCATATTCCAGTTCGTGCGATAGAGTTAAAAGTCTATGGAAACTCTCTTTTAGTTCGTGTCTTATGAATTATGCAATTGCCATCGTGCTTCTAAAAAGAGCTGATAAAGGAAAGGATGAGATAGTGAGAGTGATAGCTAATTAAGATATGTGACTAGAGTTGTTATTGATTAGGTAAGTAATAGGGTGATGAGCCGATTGCCATAAATTTTGATAAAAGAGTAGTAAGTACCTCTTCATTTTTTATGATAAGGTATAGAGAGAAAGTTATTGTTAGAATGTGATAAAGTGTGCTCAAACTAGAAGGGATTTTATGTCGAGTTGTTATAGTATCCACACTATTGAGGGTGAATTGTAGATGTTGAATGGGAGAAAGAGTGCTTTCAATATGATAAATCTAAATTAGGCCTATGAGTTTTTTTTAAGTGAGAGTTCATGAGACTCATCGAGTTATGAGCTTAGTCAGATAAGGAGGTATAATGTATATGTGAGTGATACCTAGCCGTGGGGAGGGGAATACATTAATTGAATGCTCGCTATGACATTTTAGTGGGCGTATATTCCCCATATTTTTACCTATTAGTGGTAAGTTGGTGTGATATTAGAGAGGTGTGTGATAGATGCACATATTCGTAGTAGACCCTAAGCTTGAATTTTGAGGAGTAGAGTAAAAGAGGAGACAACATTGTGAGAATAATAGTCTTAGTTGGAGATTTGCTTTAAGAGATTTTCCATAGAGTGTGTTTGAGATGAAGATTTAATTTGTGAGAAAGTGATGCTATGGGCAAGGTACAAGTTCCCCTTAGGTAAGACTAGTGAAATGAGGATAGCTCAATAAATAAGAACAGGCTTGAGATGTGTGCCTACGATTGTGTAAAGATATGTGAAGCTCTAAGTTAAGACTACTATAAGAGTGTAGATAATATTTTTGAGTTATCAATGTGGAGTAGTTTGATGTAAGCATTCTTTGTCATCTCTAGTAAATGAGTTGATCAGGGCTTATGGATTGATGATGATGAGTTTTTCATTATAGTCTAAGTCTTATACAAATGAGTTTATCCTAATTGAGTGAATCGATGGTGATTGCACCATTCTCGTCCACTATAGAGGTACCATAGTCGATCTGTTTGGGTTAAATGTGAATAATTTTGATGTCATTTTACGCACGGACTGGCCTTAGGCTTGCTATGCCCTTGTTGGTGGCAGGATTTAGAGTATCAAGTTATTGATGTATAATTGTCCTTGTTCTGACATGGAGAGGTAGTAGATATAGGTTTTGCCAAAGGGGGAAATGATGAGTTCTCTCAGGTCTAGATAGTGATGTTGATGATAGCAGACTCAGAGTGAGGGTAGATGAGGAGGAGTGAATGTATCCTTATGGTGAGGATGGTGTTGTACTTATGTCACATATGGTTAAAGACAAGGAAGAGGGAAAAGGTGAGACCTTATGACATGGAATAGATAGGTAAGAGTAAATTAAAGTGTAGAGTAGACTAAGTCCGTTAGAGTCTAACAAGTCCCAGTTTGGTGAACTAAATCCATTAAAGTTGGACAGGTCCCTATGTTGTTAACTAAGTCTGTTTAAGTCGGACAAGTTCCTATTTTTTTAGATAGACATTTGACATTCTGATCTTACCTAACCAATTGAAGAGTTTCCAACTCTATGGTGAATGAAATGTGACCTGAGTTTTACACGATGTATAGTTCTATGGACTCAGAATGAGTCTTGATAGATGAGAGAGATTGTACTTTATTATGAACGTTCTCTGATAAGATTTCTCGATTGAATTGTGCTAATGATCTTTTGTCCAAAGCCCTTTCAGTGATCCTGTCTTTCAGTTTCGATAGAAATGTTGATAATATTAAAGGAGTGAGGGTTGACGAGAGAGAATGAGTGTTTTTCATTCTGATAATGAGGCGACATCATTTCCTTTTTAGGTTATATACATGGAGGAGGAGTTGGAGAAATTGTGATGAGTCTAATAGATAAGTGAAGGAATACATGATAAGAGTGCATGCAATTGAGGGTGTAGATGTACTATTGTAGGTTAAATATCCTCTAGTAAAATTGACCTTAAAGAGGCCATGAAGTGATTAGAGTGATAGGCTTGAATGTGTGAATTTCATTATGTGAGTGTATTAGAGTGATGAGAATGAGTTATATTCTCTGAGTGAAGGTCACTATAGAAATATGAGATATAAATTTCGAAGGGCTAGATTAGTGTAAGTATAATCATCTCGTGAATAGCACCTTGAGGTTTAGAAGTAGGCTTGAATGGAATAGGAGGAGGTAGTTAGATAGAAATTTGAGTAAGAATTATAAGCTTAAGTTAATGGGGCAGAGTGCCATGAAAGGGAGTATAATTAAGGTGGGCAGTTGATCTTGAGAGCATCCATAGAGTCTTGCATATCACGATGGTCCCATTTTTTATTAGATTGAGTGATTTCCTTCTTGAGTTCAAACATCTATTTGATGAGGTGTTTAAATGATTCGGATTGATTGAGTTCCGACTTTTTGTTCGTTCCTAATGGTGAGAATGTCTAAGATAATATCTCAACTCTTCGTCTGAACCGATTTGTCTATTTGAGTTGATATGTCAATTCTTGAATCTGAATAGAGATGATTTAAGATTGCTGAGGAGTTGAGAGTTTGATTGATTGAGTGAGTTTTGAGAAGAGTTTTGATTGTTATTCGTGCCTTGACGTCTACCTGTACTCATAATGATCCCAAGGGGAAGATAATGTAACACCCCAATTTTTTTAGCTAAGATTGAGTCATCCTTCATATGATATAGGATTTTAATTAATAATTCTTAATTGAGCATAGATGTTAAAGTCAATTTCTTAGTGTGGGAATAG
>JAABOM020000092.1:8685601-8697545 GCA_011800125.2 Solanum clarkiae
TTTTTATTGTTTTTTATATATTTTTTTATTTTTAATGTAAACACTTTTTCAAAATAAAATGAAATTAAATAAAAAAATAACATAAATAATTTTGACATATTGGGGAATTTAATTAGATTAAATCAATGATATAATGTTAGCATTCAAATAAATACGACACATAAACAAAATAATATAAGAAGAAAGTTAAAGTGGGTCTTTATCCCGTTTAAATCTCTGATGCAACTTTGGGTCTTATCCTTGTATTGTTGTGTATGCCCATGTATAACAGCTTCTTTTTCCTAGGAATTGGGCTGACTCGAAGTAGAGGAAGTTTGGGCCTCCATAGCCCAAGAAAATGCAAGTAAGAGAGGAGTCCACAGACTCGGATTAATATATTCATGCAAAAAAGAGAGACATGGATTAATCACCAACTCATCATAGAATAAACAAAAATGAAACAAAGATACATATTAACTCTAAAGTCCGTCGTTAAGAACAAATATTGAAAGAGACGAATGAGAAAGATAGCTTCTAGATCTATGAGCACCTAGATCTAACAATTGATAACACACAAGCTTACAATAAATCACTTAAACCTGGAATTCAACCTAGCAGCATACAAACTAAGATTTATATTTGAAAGTGGCTCAACAAACTTTATACAGATTAATACATTTAGGACAGAACCGAGGAGGAAACAACTTTCGACAGATTTACCAAGTTATCTTCATAAGCAACTGGTATAATATGCACATCTTCGAATCAGCAAACAAACAAAAGACTTGAGACAAATAAAGTGAAGTATACATGTTTTTGAGCTAGAAATAGGTAACTATAACTCGGAACCTTGAATTCTTAATAAAGGAAGAACATTGCTAGATGGAGACATAACAATTAAGAGATAAGGACCCAAACAGATTCTCAATGGACTAGTCTTTTCTTGCTAAACCAAGCAACATATGCTACAAGGCTATAAGATAAGGACAGATCAACCAATATATAGTGGAGTAGACCATTTTTATACTTAGATATGCTGAGCAAGGACAGACATCAGAACGAAAATACCCTCAATGTATATTAAAGAAAAACATAACTTAGAACCACAGTGATTACAGCCCAACAAACCAAATTCATGAGAAAGAAGGGTAAGATAGATATGAAATCATTCCCTATTTACAGCAAGCTCAACACATTACGAATACGATAGCAAACTCTCAAGCAAAGAAACTCGATTTCTAGCTTATACGAGTGAAAGTGACACTGTCAGGAAGAGGAAAACACAAACAAAATTTCATACCATCTAACATTTTAGTAGAAAATGATAATAACCATAACATATAACTAAGCTGATCAGTATTCTCATGCAAAGTAGGAAATTCCAGAAGAAAAACTAAGCAAAGGAGATAAACGTACAGATCATAGTATGAATAAATCTGAAATTTGAACATTCATGAATTTAATATGATTATTTGCGACCTAAAGACTTGAACTTTAACAGATACCAGATAACAAGAAGAGAATGAACCCATCGACAAGCTAAAATCAGAGGAATTAACAAACGCAGGCACTCAAATACCATAGGCAAACTGTAATCTGCCATTGAACTTATTGACGGCCAAAAACTTGAAACAAACGTAAATGAATAAGCCAGGCAAAGCAAAACACGAAAGAGAAATCATTCTACAGAGATTGGAGTGGACAACCCTTAACAGTGACAACGTCATAGCGAACGAAAGAGATAGCGAAGCTGATGGCAACAAACTACCTTTTATCCATCAAAGCTACAAACAAATGAACCAGAACAAACTAAAATTGAAGAGAAATTTACCTTTTTTGAAGCAGGAACTGGGACGACGAGCTTAACACAATTTCCACCACTAAGCGATGACTCTTTGACAGATTTTCAGATTCCAAAGCTGAAATTTTATCGAAACTCTTCTTAGGGTGTTTTTTAGATTCGATGGTTGCTAAGCTTTTTACTAGCGTTTGTGGGATTCCATCGCCACTTTCGAGGTTAAGACTATGGCAGCTTTTAAGCTTTTCTTGGGGTTTTGAGATGTCAATCTGCCGCAAATGGATTAATGTTTCTCTGGTATTCGAGGTTAAGACTGTTGTAAGATTTTCCAGAGATTTCTCAGATGACTGCCACTGTCGAAAATGAAGAAGAAGAGGGGATTATATAGGGGACGATTAGGGTTCGAAGATGGGGAAATTGAATTCAAAATTTGAAAAATAGGTAGGGCCGATTCCTCAATCTCGAGGGAAAGGGATGGGGAGCGTGTTGCAAGCTTTGATAGAGAAATCGGCGCATGCGTGGGGTTGTCGGGGAACATTGAAGATTTTTTTCTTTCTGGTTTTTGGAGAAGAAGGGATAAGGGGATGAAGATGAGGGAGAAAGAAGAAAAGGAATGGAAATTAGGGATATTGGGGGCGCGTGGCCCCACGCACCTATTTTTTTTCTTTTTTCTTTTTGATAATAATTGTTTGAAAAAAATAAGAGCTCGATGATTAATTTATATCATGGAGGGTAAAAATTGGGTGTCAACAATGTGAAAAAGTCCAACAAAAAATTTGTAATTTTTTCTTTTTATGCGAATAATATATTATTAGCCAAAAACGACTTGGAGTATCTGAATTACCATCCATATGTTATTTAATTGACCAACCACTCTCCTATTTTAAGGGGGACATGTGGTCTTTTGACGAGAGCGAGAGTAGGAGGTTTCGTTTGAAAGTTACATGAAAAGCAAACTACGTAACAGAAAGAAAAGAAAATTAAAAATCAAAAATAGCATTTTGGTCCTAATTTTCTAGATTCATCAACCTAGACTAAAGACATTTAGCTTGTGGATATCAGTCTAAATTTTCTAGTGAAACGAAATAAGATCTATGACAAAATTCACTTGGTGGCAACAAAATTGCTGCGAATTGAGAAGATACACAATTCGTGGTTCTTGCTCCATTATTTTTCCTACAATAATAATAAGTTGAGTAGTGACGCCAAACACATGCAGATGAAGTTCCTAATAGTCAAGAATTTGATGAGACAAGGAGACATTGTTATCCAGAATAGCAGAACAGACGCAATGCTAGCTGCTGTAGTAACTAAGGATCTCAAGTCTATTGATTTGAAGTGTCATGTAATTAATATAAGTGACCTAATTTCTTTTTTTTGATAATTTGAGTTAGTGGGAGTCCGTAATATTCTATTATCGTAAACATCTATTTATGAAATGTAATTTGTATTACTTTCACATTTGATGTTACGATTATCATTATTGTTGTTCATATCATAGGTGAAAATTAATTCAGATGTGCAGTTATTTGCTTTCGGTAATACAATATCTTAAAATGAAAATTTGATTCATTCAAAACGACATTTTTTCTAATGTATAATAAATTTAAGTAATACATACGGTATGTTTGGGTTAAATCAGTATGTCCCAGGGGTGTATCATTTATATATGGAGAGCTGATAAGGTAATAGTGATTGAGTATATATTCTACTATTTTGTAATATATCGTTGGACCATGATTTTACTAGCTTAATCGAAAATACTGTGATCATAAAAGGTTATCATGTTCCAAAAAACACATAGATCCAATATTTAAGATTGAAAAAATCTATTAAAATTTATGGACCATTCGTTAAAATGTGGCCCCAAATATTTTCTTTGATCAATCTCAACAGAAAATTCAAACAAATCAATGTTTATTTTGTTTCTGAAGATAATTTTTTGTTAATATAGTCCAAGCATGGAAAGAATGTCAGAGAAATAGGCTTATATTATTTAAAATATTTTCTTTACATTTTTATTATTTTAAATTGTATTATAGTTTATGACTTGAGCCGGATCATTAATTTAAGATTGGAGCGTGCACAAAGTGTTTGACGTGTCTAGTAAAGAAGTGAGTGTAGGCTTAACCAACTTAAATACATAATTGATAGACCTACTAAAGTTTCAGTAATTATAGCTATTAGCTAGATCCCCTCCTTTTAACCCTATATAAAGCACCTCTTTGGCTCTGTTGTTTACTTAGAAGGGTGTTTGATTGACTTTTTAAAGTAGCTCATAAGCTAAAAATTATAAATTGATCATGTCTAATTTGTATGATTGATCATGTCTAATTTTTTACTTTTAGTTTATTTTATATCTTTTTAATATAAAACTAGGTAGTACCTAAAAATACTTTTATCATCGTTTCCAAATACCTTCAAAAATTCTTTTTTTAGGAAAAAAAAAAAGTTTAACAATCAAAAGCTACAATAAATCAATTCAAACATTCATTTACAAGAGATATATGAGAACGTTAAGTTGTTTCCATTGAGGTTGCTTTAACAATAAGGATAACACAAAGGAAGACCTAGTCTATTCTACAATCCATTATGGCTCAAGCATACGCGGTTTGATGATACTAATCCTCCTACATTTTGTATCCTATTATCATGTTTGATCTTATGTTGAATTATTTAGTATGTTAACTTTTTACGAAGTTCAAGGGAATTTTTTTTTTAAATTTGTGATTTTAAATTAATGATATGTATAATATATCAAAATATTTTTTAATATTATGATTTTAAACACATTATATGAAAAGTTAAATTTTAAATTATCAAAAGAAAAAGAAATATATTTTTAAAATCGTTTATAAAAAAATAAGATAAAATAAATTGAAATGGACGTAAAGTAGCATAAGAGTTTAAACTATTTTATATGCGATGAAGTAAGTTTGTTTGGTAACAACTACAAATTATTTTTATTAGAACTTTCAAAATGATTACAAATAAATCACTAAACTCTGCTCATCCTAATAAGGATGTCAAAAGCCAATCTTCAAAAAAATTAGATCAAATTTAAATGCTAGCAACTCAATCTATACATGAACTCTCTCTATGCGATGCAATATTATAAAGGGCATAATTGAGACTCTTTCCTCATTTGTTTTGGGACTCGCATCCCCGTAGATGAAAATTGTAAAGCCCACCCAAGTCACATTTTATGTCTTGAATTGTTCATCTTATGAGCTCATGCGCACTATGTCTTGAATTATGTACATCTCAAGTATTTTGTTTTTGCATATTTAATTATACTTACTTATATGGTTGTACTTATATAAAAGAAATAATGAGTTTGGTGACTTAAAATGTCATTACGTAGAAATATAATTTGCATAAAAGGTTAAATCAATTTTGTAAATATTTTTCCTTTTGAAATTTTTAATTTTTTTTTCTTCATATACTTAGATATATTTTTATAGTTGATTTTTCTTATTCTCATGTTCCATGCCTTCAGATTTAATGCTTTCTCATGTAGTAATGTAATGATCCTGAACGTCATTTTTGGTATTTTCAGCCAAATTACTATTTTTGTCCTTTTTAAAAGTTTTTTTGACTCATTATTGGCTAATGCTAAAAGTCAGATTTCGAAAGTATGGTGATAAGCTTGAGTTTTGCAAATGAAAGAGTTTTTAAAGGCTTAAGTTAGAAAAAATTGAGTTTTCTAGCCGTTTTAAGTTTTAATTGTTGGATCATGATTTTGTCGATTCCATCAGCTCCGGAATGCCGAATATGAGCTAGGGAACTAGTAGAACTTAATTTGGAGTTAAAATGAAGATTTTTGGTTAGAAGTTGCATTTTTAGTTGTTACCGGAGCCAAAGTTTGACTTCGATCAACAGTCGGGGTTCGGAAGCTCGAATTGAAATTCTGAAAATTTCAATAGTTCCAGATGGTCAAACTAACGCTAGAAATGGTTTCACTGCAATTTTTAGAGCTTCTGAGAATATTTTGAGTTTTTGAGTCCGAAACTAGTTTAAATGAGCTTTCTCAGGTTTTGGGTCAAGGAAGCCTCAATTGCAAATTCTGATATTTTCATTGATTCGGAACGTCGATTTTGGTAGAGAAGGACCTTTCTCCCAGTTCCCGAGGCTTTTTAGGGGTGTTTTGGTCTCTTCGATAGTTTTCGATATTGAGAAATGAGACCCACATTGGAATAAAATGACCTCCTATGAGAATTTTGACCACTCCAATGAGTCTGGAATGTCATTTCCGATCAGATTTCATATATGGATTGTATTTTTTAAACTTTGGATGAGGTCGAAGCATCGAATTTAAGTGCGAGAAGTTGTTGGAAATGCTGAAATGGGCAGGTAACGTGGCCCAATAAGGTCCTGCCATATGGCAGACCCGTTCCCAACCTTTAAAGCTGCAAAATTATGCAGCAGATCCCTCACATTTTTTTCCAACTTCAACTAACAAATTCTCTCTCAATTTTAATCCGATTTGAGTGATTCAACAGGTAAATTGTATAATTTTCTGAGAAGAACAATCCGTGAGCTTTAGAAATTGATGTTGTTGCTTCGTTTGAGGTCAAATTTGCAGATTTACTGCTGCATTTTTAATATATTTCGAAAACTTTAACATGCGATTTCTTCCTCATATTAGCTCCATTTTTTAAATGGTTTTTACCACTGAATTCCTTATCATTTGGGAAATATTTTCATGTATAAAGTTTCAGATTTTGACGGCATTTTCTGGCGACAAAATTTTTGGATCATTTTACCCTTTTCACCCAAATAATTGATTTTAGTGTCGTTAGATTCATTATATAATTATGATGCTATATTTGAATAGATGCTGGTGAATTGGAGTGTTATAAAAAGGGAAAAGCTTCGGAATTGACGTGATTCGAGACTTGATATAAAGCAAGTGAATTTCTTAACCTTTGTTAAGTATATAAAATCTTGTACTTCTTGTGTGAGGTGTTGAGAATGATTTGTGTAGGCTTTGATTGAAATATTTTGAATTGAATAATTATCCTATGGTAATATTTGACTTGTAAATTAATGATGAAGATTTATTTTATGTGAAATAGTGATTACTTGTTATTGATATCGAAGTGATACTTACTTTTAGATGTAAATGTGGTTAAGCTTGTGATGGTATTGAGATTGAGGATATTGCAGCATGTATGATATTGAGCTACCATTCTTGATTTTGAGATATATAAATTGTATGGGCATCTTACACATTTTATTTTCATGAACATGATTATTGCGCATTTATTATGTATTTGTTGGATGACCCAAAAAAAGAAATGCAAAGCCGAAGGAAAATGGTTCCAGCTAGTGAAAAAAAAGAATGAAAGTTAAAGAGGATGATACTATGATTCGAGGGTCGTGTCGCATGTCGCGACGGATACTATGATTCAAGGTCGTGTCGCACGCCGTGACGGATACTATGATTCGAGGGACGTGTCGCACGCCGCGACGGATACTATGATTCGAGGGTCGTGTCGCACGCGCGCGACAGATGCATGGTCTAGAAGTCCCCCATGGATCCCGGACTGTGAGACAGCGGGTGTGTATCACTAGGACAGACATGCATCATTTTATTTGACATTGCATCATTTTATTTGATATTGTATTGCATTACATCTCATTATCATTTATAAACATGTGAGTGCTTTTTGTGAAACTTGGGATAGATGCACTTGATCCTTGGTGTTATTGATATATAATAGTTGGTGTGGTTATTGAGCTATATGCTATGTACATTGTGAACTATTATGCTGGACTGATTTTATGAAGGTTGTAGTTGTGGGGGTTTTGTTGGAGTGTTGGGAATACCTGTATTCTATATTATTTAATTTTATGTTTAGTAGTTCACTTGCTGAGTACCATGTGTTTGGTACTCACCCCTTGCTACATTTTGTAGGATGCGAGCCCGATCCCTCTGGTTAGACTTTTCTCTTCTTAAGGTAGTTGCTTATGTCTTCAGCAGACCTTCAAGGAATCCATTATTATGTTATGTTCTATTTGAGAATAATCAAGAATTCTATATTTAGAGGCTTGTACATGTGACACAAGTCCTTGGGATAGTTGTAGTTTGGTATTCATATGATTAACTGTTATTTTATTCTATTCATCTTCTGCAATTATTGTTATGTTTGGATTAGTAAGTGTTAGGCTGACCCGCCTTGGTGGGTTAAGTGAGTGCCATCACGCCTGAATTTCGATCGTGACAAGTAAAGTTTTATGTTCACCATTAAAATTGTAAATGAGGTTAGTATTTCCAAGAATTTAAACTTCTTTGATTAAATATTGTAAAATATAGTGTATATACAAAAACAAAAGCAGCAAAATACATTAGGGGCAAAGGACTTGAAAACACTTGAAAGTGTCTCATTAATAAGTCAACATATGAAATCCTGATGTTATTTTCTAGAAGATAGATAGTTTGAACCATTCTGGAAACAAAGGCTGCAACTGCAAAGAACATAACGTGTCAAACAAAAGTTAATTTGCCTCTTTCTTGATGGATAATTTACACACACACTGTATTATTTTTCAGCAAATTTGAGCTTACTAAATCCAGCAGTTTCTATTTGACCACACAATGAAATTCAAGAATATTCAAAACTAGAAAATGCCATCTCTGTTTCTTGATAATCTAGCTGGCATATTTCTGTAGTCAGCTACTCATCTTTTCAGATTAACCAACGTAATCGCAAACTCTTATCTTCGGTAGACAAGATGCGGAAAGCGAGCTTGAGATGATTTGGATATGTAATGAGAAGACGTACGCCCAAGTGCTAAAGTGTGAAAAATTGGCTATGGATAGATTCATGAGAGGCGGAGATAGACCAAAAAAGTATTGGGGTGACATCATCACGTAGTTAAAACTTATCGAGGACATGACCTTAAATAAAAAGGTATAAAAAATACAAATTAGAGTAAAAGTTAGTAGATAGAAATATATTTTTACTACTTTTTGTTATCATTTATTGCTGCGTGAAATTACACTAGTCATGTTGTTGTACTCTGAAGGTGTCAAGTATGCATTCAAATAAGGCACACCTTAAATACACTGAAGGACGTGTAAAGGAAATCCTCTCATCAACTGGTACCGTAAAGGAAAACGCTTACATTAAAGAGCAAATTTAAATAGAAGCCTTAAGCTATGTACATTAGTAGTCTACATACCGTATATAAAAGAATAATCATGAACTAATAAATGAAACAATTTACTACTTGTAACATTTACAAAATTTGAAACAAAAATCTCACTTAGCAACTAAATAGGACACCCTCTCCTCTCTGATTTTGATTCTGCACTCAATATGAAAATTCATTGCCTCTGAGGGATATATATTTTTTGACCCATATCGAAATGTCCTCTAAGCAAGCCTGAGCTTTAGGCGTTTTCTCAAGGACATTAAGGGTAGCAAAGTCATGCACAGCGTCTTTGTAATCAAGAAGAGGGGCATCAACATTCACTCTTCGAAGTTGCTCTGAATAAGCAATAGCCCTGTCTCGCATCCAATCATATTGCGCAACCACTGTAAGCGTGGGTGGCATATGCTTTAAGTCCAAGGGTGTATCCTTCCCTGGTAGAAGGGGATTTGCAGCAAGATGGTCCAGATTGAAATCTGTTTCTGGTAGGAAAAGTTTCCAAGCAAGAATGCATGTAGCTTTGTCATAGAGATAAGAGTTTGCCAGTTTCATCTCTGAATGTGTAGGAATGTTTCCGATGAAGAAAGGGTACATTAGAACTTGAGCTACAACTGTTATAGGATCCAA
The DNA here is from genome assembly GCA_011800125.2 of Solanum clarkiae. Taxonomy (NCBI): domain Eukaryota; kingdom Viridiplantae; phylum Streptophyta; class Magnoliopsida; order Solanales; family Solanaceae; genus Solanum; species Solanum clarkiae. The sequence goes on from JAABOM020000092.1 coordinate 8,695,164, forward strand.
AAGTTTCCCTGCCTCAACAGCATATCGTGCAACATAATTCACGATGTTGGCTCCACAGCTTACTCCAACAAGTACACACCTGTAAAACAGATTGCACCAAAGTTAGGAGCAGTTTCTCCTCAAGTCATGATCATTTTCATCTCTCATAAGCAATTGACATGTATAGGTTTTGAAAGTAAGTAATTTGGTTTCATTTTTGCTCCTAAAGATCACCTAATAAACAGACAGCATTGATAAGGAGAAACAGTTTAGTTACGATTTCATACTGAATTTGGCCTCTAAAAACTCAGGAGACTTGAAACACCATCACACAGTCATCTTGTTCCATATTAAGGAAATTATTCCTGAAATGACTTAGCTTAGCTGGTACTCCCTCCATTCTATTTTTGTATGACACTTTTGACTTTGTTCAAAACAGACTTGTATGTCTAAAGCCCCTCTTGGTTTATCCTTGTAATTTTACCTTAATGAAATGCTCGTTCATGATATGTCTAAGATCACAAGTTGGAACATTTGTTAACAAAAATGAAGAGCAAAAGTAGTAATCGAACTAGAAATCAAAACTACTGGTACTGAAAAATATCAATATTGTACAGCAGGACCGAATATTATACCTTGAAGGATCTAGATGAGCTGCTAACCAAGGCTCAACCATAGAAGCCCCAAATCCATCCACAATTTGCCTTCCCCTATGCTTCTCTCCATTATCCAGACTCGACCTACTGCATTCAGCCAAGTTTGCTTGCTTCCCTAACCACTTAATCGCCGCAACCCCATCTTCAAACGCAGCCGGAAACCTACTCTCCGGCGCCAATCTATACCCAACAGCAATCACGATAGCGTCGCAACACTTGGCCAATTTCCTACAAAAGCCATCATTAGAAGCTGTATCATTACCTCCACTCACCCAAGCACCACCATGAAACTGCAAAATCACCGGCAATTTCTTACAATTCTTTCCATTTTTTGCCGGTACATAACCCCCATAAACCCCTTCACCGGACTCCGAATTTCTCGACGAAATGAGTGCAGATTGAGGGAGGAAGATTCTGAGGGACAGACAAGTTGAATGATCAATATGAAGGTCCTTGCTCGCAACTCCATCGTTAGAGAAACTAGGGTTACACGTGACAATCGATTCATCGGCGCGTGAAACGACACCGTTTGAAATTGGGGATTGGATTAGTCTTTGTAATCGGCGATTAAGATTGTACTTGAAGAGTAAGCTATAAACTTTGACAATTAAGCTCGGCATATCTCCTCCTATGAGAAGAAAAAACTTTCAGCAGGGGATTAATTTATGTAGGAATTAAGGAAAAGCGTTGAAGATTATTGAGGATAGACCGCCGGACAGGAATTTAGTTTGGTCCAAAGTAGAAGTTTGAGAAAAAAATGGAAGCTTCCATTGATGGAGTTGTTGTTATAACGTGTGGGCGTCAGCCATGAATCACTATGAATATGGCGCCGGATTTATTTAATGACATTATGTCATCTCATGTAATGTCACAATTAATTAGTTTAATGCAATTCCCAAGAAAATGTATTACAACGCTTACTAATATTTTATCAATAAATTGAAAAAGTATTTACTATAATTATGGAGTACATAACAACATCAATAATATAATAATATAAATATATCCGTGGAATCTAATAAGCGAGGTTTATAGAGAATAAAAATGTATACAGATCTTCCTATTATCTCATAAAAATAGAGAGGTTGTACATAACAACTTACACAGACACAAAAAAAAAACATAATACGTAAATTGTACTTTAAATTTAGCTTTAAATTTTATCGTTGACTTTATTTTTTATAGTGCACAAGTATTAGGTTGTGGAGCCTAATATTATATTTATGTACTGGGCGGCCCCCACTCGAAGGCCGGGGTTCGGGGCGGCGCCCCGTCCCAAATGTTAGGTGCTACTGTTTATTCTCCGTGTATACATATATTCTGTGTAATTGTAAATATCCGAATATCATTAATATATATAACCTTACCACCATCGAGTTTACCCATTTGACATTACCACGAATTCTCCTCTCTCTCTAAACATTTTTCTCTGCCTTCTCTCTAGGAAGAATTTCTTCTTCCTCATTCTTCTTCTTCTTAGATCTCAAGATTGTATATTTCCTAACAAGAAGTAATCACTTTAACTATCTAATATTTCGACAAAAGAAACACTTCAACTTAATGGTGCACAAGTGTCTACTTGTTGAGATGTTAAAATTCAAATGTTTTTTTGTTGAAGTGTTGGATAGTTAATATAACTGCTTGTGTATCAAAAAAATTAAAGATCAAAATTAAAATTTAAAGCAAATTTTAGAGTTTAATTTATGAATTATGTCCCCCTCTTCTTCTCCTCCCCCTCCCCCCTCCC
>JAABOM020000092.1:8697645-8726987 GCA_011800125.2 Solanum clarkiae
ATGATAAACCTAACTAATTTGCTTTTATTTATATGAGCTAAGTGGTATAGAATTTTAACTAAATTACCACTTTAACCCGTTAACTAACTTAATAATCTAAAATTATCTCTAAGCTAGATAACAAAAGTTATCGAATAGTCCAAAAGCCACTTTTAAAATTTATAAAATAAATCTCTTAAAGCTCTATTTCTCAAAACAACTTGAGGGTCGTTATATTAGATACCAATTTACCCACCGTTCGTCCCCAAACGGTCAAAAGAAAAGCAAGGGTAGGAATGGGTACCTGACTCAATAAAAAGATGTGGATACCGTCCATGCATATCTGCCTGATTCTCCCAAGTGGACTCCTCAACTGGACAATTCTTCCACTGGACTTTGACTGATGCAATCTCCTTTGATTTCAACTTATGGACCTCCCTATCTAAGATAGCTAGAGGTTCTTCTTCATAAGACAGGTTCTCATCAAGTAGGATTGAATCCCAACAAATAATGTAGTTCCCGTCACCATGATATTTTTTAGCATAGACACATGAAATACTGGATGTACTCTAGATAAACTTGGGGGCAATGCTAACTCATAGGCTACCTCTCCGACATGCTTAATAACTTCTAATGATCCAATATATCTCGGACTGAGCTTACCTCGCTTACCAAACCTCACCACACCTTTCATGGGTGAAACCTTCAACAATACTTGCTCTCCCTCCATGAACTCCATGTCCCTAACCTTTTAGTCTGCATACTCCTTCTGCCTATTTTGTGTTGCTAGAAGCTTCTCCTGAATTAATTTCACCTTCTCTAGTGACTCCCTTAGAAGATCAGTATCCCAAGGCCTCACCTAAAATGCATCAAACCAACCAATATGAGACCTGCATCTCCTCCTATATAATGCTTCAAATGGAGCCATGTCAATACTCGAGTGATAGCTGTTATTATACGAAAACTATGCCAAAGGTAGGAAGCGATCCTAGTGACCACCAAAATCTATCACACATGCACGAAGCATATTCTCCAACACTTGAATTGTCCATTCAGACTGTCCATCAGTTTGAGGGTGAAAAGCAGTACTAAGGTCCAACCTAGTACCTAGCTCATCCTGCAAGGTCTTCCAAAAATTAAAAGTAAATTGTGTGCTTCTATTTGATATGATGGAAATTGGAAATCCATGCAAACGAACAATCTCGTTGATATAGAGTTTGGCTAACTTCTCTGCATTATAAGTCACCTTAACCAGAATGAAGTGAATAGTCTTGGTTAACCTATCAATGATCACCCATATTGAATCAAACTTACCCGATGTATTTGGAAGACCAACCACAAAGTCCATGGCAATCCTTTCCCACTTCCATTCAGGAATGGGCATTCTTTAGAGAGATCCCCCAGGCCTCTGATGTCGTACTTTACTTGCTGACAGTTGGAACTTTGAGCAACAAAATCAACAATGTCACGCTTATTTCTACTACACCAATAATGCTGCCTCAGACCACGATACATCTTGGTTGCACCAGGATGTATAGAGTACCTCAAACTATGAGCTTCTACAAGAATAGTATGAATCAAATCATCAACACGGGGCACACATACCCACCCCTTTATCCTTAGAACACCTTCCTTATCAATCACAGCTTCCTTGACCTCTCCTCGCAAGACTATATCACGAATTTGGGCCAGCTTCTCATCATTAAACTGCTTCTCTTTAATCTTGTCAAGAAATGATGATTTTGCCTCTACACAGGTCAAGAGTCCTCCTTTCTCAGTTACTTCTATCCTTATAAGGTCGTTAGCTAGCGCTTGACCTCTTTAGCTAATAGACGCCTAGAAACCTACAATGAGCTAAACTCCCCATGCTTCATGCTTTTCTACTCAATGCATCAGCCACAATATTAGCTTTACCAGGGTGATAGAGAATAGTGATATCGTAGTCTTTTAGCAATTTCATCCGTCTTCTCTGCCTCAAATTCAAGTCCTTTTGCGTGAATATATGTTGTAAACTGCGACGATCAGTATATACTTCACATTTGACCCCATATAGATAATGCCTCCACTGCTTCAATGCAAACACCATAGAAACCAACTCTAAATCATGAGTGCGATAATGACTTTCATGCACCTTCGATTGCCCTGAAGCATAGGCAATTACATTCCTCTCCTGCATTAATACTGCACCTAAACCAGAATAAGATGCATCATAATAAACAATGAAATCTTTACCTTCCACCGGCAAGGCAAGAATCAGTGCGGTAGTCAACAGGGTCTTGAGTTTCAGAAAACTCTCTTGATACTCATTTGACCATATAAATGGAACACTTTGCTTAGTCAAACTGGTCAGTTTGGAAGCAATAGGAGCTAATCCCTTGGCGAATCGATGGTAGTAGCTAACCAAGCCAACAAAACTCCTCACCTCTGAGACATTAGTGGGCCTTGCCCAATTTTTCACTACTTCAACCCTCTGAGAATCCACCATAACTCCATCTTTAGAAACCACATGTCTCAAGAAGGTAACTGAATCAAGCCAGATGTCATACTTAGAGAATTTGGCATATAATTTCTTCTCCCTTAGCAGCCCTAGAACAATTCTCAGATGCTCTTCATGCTCCCTTTTGCTCTTTGAGTAGATCAATATATCATCAATAAAGACAATAACAAAGAGATCCAGATATGGCTTAAAGATTCCATTCATCAAACTCATGAAAGCAGCAGGAGCATTTGTAAGTCCAATGGACATTACCAAAAATTCATAGTGCCCATACCTTGTTCGAAAAGCAGTCTTTGGCACGTCGGCCACTCGTATCTTTATCTAGTGATAACCAGACCTCAAATTAATCTTTGAGAAGGCACAAGCACCCTGCAACTGATCGAATAAGTCATCAATACGGGGAAGGGGTACCTATTCTTAATAGTTACCCTGTTCAACTGTCTGTAGTCTATACACATGCAAAGGCTACCATCTTTCTTCTTCACAAAAAGAACCGGACCACCCCAAGGAGGGACATTTGGTCTAATAAAACTTTTACCTAACAACTCTTGAAGTTGGTCTTTCAACTATCTCAATTCAGCTGGGGCCATTCTATAAGGTGGAATAGAAATAGGACAAGTACTTGGCTCCAAATCAATACAGAAATCAATATCCCTATCTAGTGGCATGCCACGTAGGTCTATAGGAAAGACATCCACAAATTCACGCACAATCGAGACGGATTCCACTGAGGGCACTTCAAAACTATCGTCCCTGAGATGGACCAGAAAGGCTAAACAACCCTTACTCACTAACGTCTTAGCATGCAGAAAAGAGATTATTTGAATGGGAGAAGGAAAATAATCACCTTCCCACACCAGCTGATCCATCCCAGGCTTGGCCAACGTCACAGTCTTAGTATTGCAATCCAAGATAGCAAAATTTGGAGAGAACCAAGTCGTACCCAAGATAATGTCAAAGTCAACCATCTCTAGAATAATCAAATCTACATAAGTCCTGCTTCCCACAAAAGTCACAAGGCAAGACCTATACACCTTCTCAACTAACATGGACTCACCAACAACAGTGGAAACATGAATAGGTGTATCAAGTAAGTCATAACACAAATCAAGTCCATTAGCAAAAACAAAAGATACATATGAAAAAGTGGATCCAGGATCAAATAATACGAAGGCAGTGCGATCGCAGACCAGAAGGGTACCTGTGATAACAACATTTGATGTCTTTGCCTCTGGCCTCCCTAGAAAAGCATAACAATGGTCTCTATCACTATCTGACCATTTCCTCTGTCAGGTTGCGTACTAGTAGCTCTAACCTGCCCACCACTCGGGTCGGACTAGTGACCCCCACGACCTTGGCCACTACGTCCTTCGGACTAACGGCCCCTACCATGACCACCTCGACCTCTAGCTACTAGGATTCTATAACCCTGATTATACCAAGGTTGATTCTGCCTCGGACAATACCTTCTAACATGCCCAACCTCACCACATCCATAACAAGTCCTAGAATCAAGAGTGGGCCTCCGTGAAGATGAAAAAGACTGAATATAACCTCTACAATCGGGGAGAGGCTGGCTAGTTCCAGATGGAACCCTATCTGAAACCTGCAATGAAGACTAAATTGGATGGGCTGAATAACTATCTGAACTCTGTCCTTTGGAGTAAGACCCGCTAAACTCTCCTCCTTTATGAAACTTCTTAAATGTTTCCATCTTAGTGAAATCATCTGGCTTCACCCCCTCTACTCGTATAACAAACTCAACCACCTGCTGAAAGGACTTTGCTGAATCAGCCACCTGCAAGGCTGAAATCTACAAATTTGACCTCAATCCCTTCATGAAGCGACGAATCCTCTCCTCTTGACTAAAACAAAGCTGAGTAGCATATCTAGATAGAGCACAAAATTTGGCCTCGTAAGATGCAACATACATCTTCCCCTGCTCTATATTAAGAAACTCATTCCTTTTCTTGTCCCTCAAAGTCCGAGGAATATTCTTCTCCATAAAGAAGTCAGAAAAGGTTGTCCAAGTCATAGGTGGTGCCTCTGCTGGCTGACACTCAACATGCGACCTCTACCATACTTTAGCATCTCTCTGAAGTTGTTACATCACATACTTAACACCAAATCGCTCTATGATATCCATCTTATGAAGCAACTCATGGAAATCAAAAAGGAATTCATAAGCATCCTCAGACTCAGTGCCTTCGAAGACTAGAGGTTTCAACTTTAGGAACTTGACCAAAAGATCATGCTGGTCACTAGTCATTATAGGCCCTGTAGTCAATCGGGGAAACATGTGTTTCTCCAAAGATGCATCTATACGAGGAGTTGTAACAGCTGCATGTTGTAACCCCTGAACCTGAGGTACGGGAGGCACTTGGCCCTGATCGGGTAACCCGCTGAGATAGGTGAGAACTTGGTGAATCATCTCGGGGTAGGTTGGGGTGGTGCTTCCTTACCATGGGACTACTCATCCACCACCTCAACATCCTCTCTAGCTATCTTATCAGCTGGTGGAGGGGCCGCTGCTCTTTCCCTGATTGGACCAGCTACTTGGCCCCTACCCCATGGGGGCTTTCTTCCACGACCTCTCATTACTTCTCCTCCTCAGCCTACAATTGGCTCAGGCACTGTTGTTTCTCTAGTTTTAACCATCTTGCGAAATAGAATGAAGAGAATCAGATACCAATTTGTATCACCTAGATACTAATTGGATTCAGGTAATAGCACGAAAGACATAAAGAAGGGAGTCTTCCTAAGGTCCAGTAGCCTCTCGAAGAAAAGTAAAGGCATCCCCGTACTATTCTACAAGACTCTACTAAACTTGTCCTTATGTGATGAGATCAATGAACTTAAAGCTCTAATACCAAGTTTGTCATGATCCAAAATGGGTCATGAGTGGCACCCACACTTACCTTCCTAGATCGGCGAACCAACATATAAATCCCAATCTATAATAATAGTTCACTTATAAAATATAATAATAATCAAAAAGATTAATTCCATAAGCAAAAATAACCCAACATTACTAAGTTTATTACTTAATGTTCCCCAAAATTTGAAAGTCATCACGTCAAGACACTAATATCAAAATACCAAGTCTAAGAATATCAACTCAAAAATGAAAGAACAAGTGGTCTCTGCCCGAAAGCTAAGGACACCGTGACAAGACTAATAGGATCCAACGCGATCTAGAGAAATAGGTCACCGTGGAACCTGATGTGCTGCAGACTGACTAGAGCTGAGGGCCAGTCGAAGTCGGCGGAACACTTGTTGCACTCCACAAAACAAAACAAGAAAAGCACAAGTAGGGGTCAGTACGGGCAACATGTACTGAGTAGATATCATCGGTCGACTCAATATAGAAATCAATATGCATAAAATAAAAGTAGGAATCAACTATAACACTTAATAGGGAGCAACAACAGGGACAAGTACATAACAAATCAACGATATCAATGATACACATGAGGATTCAAGCCTCCACATCATATTTCTTTTGGGAGATAGTTTCTTTGAATTTGAGTACATTAAATTATTTTAACAAGTTTTTCCTTATTATTATCGTGCGGTAACGTGACACCTGATCCTACAATGTATGTGTTGGAACGTGACACCCGATCCTATAATACATGTGTCGAAACGTGACACCCGATCCTATAATATATATATGTCGAAACGTGATATCCGATCCTATAATATATATGTGTCGGAACGTGACACCCGATCCTATAATATATATGTCGAAACGTGATACCCGATTCTATAATATATATGTGTCGGAACGTGACACCCGATCCAATATATATAATTCATTATTCATTATCATTACTTCTCATTTTATTACCAATGTTTCAGGAAGCTTTCTTTTATTCAAGGCATTATTATGAGAGATCAAGTTCAAATTATGGATTTCATGGTCTTAGGATTACATACCAATCATAACAATATATCAGTCAGCGAAACCAAAATAATTAAGTGCATAGAAAATATCACAACTTTACTCAAAGATTATCAATTGCTATTAAGAGTCTCCTTATTAGATAAAACAAACCATAAACTACCTCAACTGAAGAATCTAAGTTAAGCAAACAAATTCACCAGTGCCTTCCCTTTTGTTAATGCCACAAAACTTTTCGAATCTATCAAATATGTAATATTCATAATTAAGCAAATGAGTCCATAGACCCTCACATTAGTATATGTCTAGCCTAGACTAAAAACTCATTCTATTCCACAATCAAGTTTCTAAATCTCAAGCCTAGAGTTAAGTTGTAGTTCTTCCACATATCATAAATCTAAAGGTTCATATGTAATATAATATACCTAATTATCCAATTATCTATCTCAATATATTAAAACTTAAATTATAATATAATAATTGCATGAACAAAATTAGAACAAAGGCTAATTGGAAAAGTAAGAGGCATAAAAATAATAGATTGCAGGACCCTAACCTCTTTGCAATTCATTCCATAAATGTATAAAAATAATATAACACTCCGTTATCAATTCACAAATTATTACATGTTGAGATTCTTTAGCCAATGATTACCCTAGTATTTGTCTCCCACTGAACACAAGAATAACCTACCTTAGGTAACATGCAACCTTTAGATTCCTCCAATTAATTTAAACACTTAGATTCCATATAATACTTATTTTTCTATCTATGAATAGAAATTTAAGACTAGGAATTTTTCTTACTGGAATTTGATGTGATATCTTGCTCTCTCCATCATCTCCTCGAAGGTAAGTTTTTGCCTCTCTATTTTATTTATTTCCTTTTCATGTTAATGATAGAGTAACAATGATAAACCTAACTAATTTGCTTTTATTTATATGAGCTAAGTGGTATAGAATTTTAACTAAATTACCACTTTAACCAATTAAGTAACTTAATAATCTAAAATTACCTCTAAACTAGCTAACAAAAGTTATCGAATAGTCGAAAAGCCCCTTTTAAAAATTTATAAAATAAATCTTTTAAAGCTCTATTTCTCAAAATGACTTGAGGGTCATTACAACTGAGCAGGACCAAAACAAAATACTTGGATTGCAAATCCAGTGTTAGGAGGGATGTAGCAGACACTGATGTGAGGCTTGCCACTCATTCTATCCCCAAGAGAGAAAATTTTAAGTACCTTGGTTCAATTATCCAGAGTAATGGCGACATCAACAAGGATGTCACACATCGACTTGGAGCAACATGGATGAGATGGAGGCTGGCTTCTGGAGTTCTATGTGATAAGAAGATACCTCCTAAACCTAATGGTAAGTTTTACATAATGGTGGTTAGACCATCTTTGCTTATGAAATGAACTGTTTGCCAATAAAATGCACACATTCAGAAGATGCAAGTTTCGGAGATGAGAATGTTGAGATAGATGTGTAGCTATACCAAGAGTGAAAAGATTAGGAATAAGACCATTCGCGAGAAGTTAGAGGTGTCCCTTGTGGTTGACAAGATAAAGGAAGAGAGATTGAGATGGTTTGGACATGGAAGAAGTACCAATGCTCCATTTAGGAGGTGCAAGAAGTTAGATTTAGGGGTTACTCGTAGGGCTAGAGGTAGACCGAAGAAGTATTGGAGGAAGGTGATCATATAGGATATGTCAAAAATTTATTTCACTGTGGACATGACTTTAGATAGAAAGAAATTGAGGTTGCGTATTACGATAGCAGGCTAGGAGCTGAAAAATTATGATGAATACCATTTTCATCACAATAAACATCCATCCAAGAATTTTTCAATTTTGTACCATGGTCCGACCTAATCCCTGACAATTTGTAGTTCAACTTTTCTATATCATCTCTATAAAAATCACCAAGACTTCACAAGTTTCATCCTTGGGACTTTAAGAACATGGTACAAGTGAACCTTGAGTAGTCATCAATAATAACCAAGATGTACTTCCTTCCTGCTCTATTTTGAATTTGAACAAGTCCACACAAATCCATGTGAATTAGCTCCAAGGGCCTTGAAGTGCTGACTTTTTTCTTCTGCTTGAAAGAGGATCTGACTTGCCTACCTGTTACAAAAGCTTCACAAATTTTGTTGTCAGCAAACTTGAAACCTGGCAGACCTCGGACCAGATCCCCAGCTACAAGCTTGTTCAAAAGAGATGGACTAACATGACCAAGTCGTTTGTGCCACAACACGGTGTTTTTACTTTGAGTACTAAGGCAAGTAAGTTCATCACTTTGTACAGAGTCAAGATCAAGAACATACGTGTTTTTAGCCCTTTTTGCAGCAAGGATTGCTTCTTGAGAAGTTAGATTTTTCACTATGCATTTTTCGGATCAGAACTTGACCTCATTTCCCTTATCACAAATCTGAGAAACACTCAATAAACTATACTTTTCAAACCATTGGCATAATAGACATTATCAATTGAGTGCTTCAAGAACTTTTCAATTCTGCCAATACCCATATTATAATCCTTTTTACCATTTCCAAAAGAGACACCTCCACCTTGAAGTGCCTTTAATGAGAGGAAGCTTTCAACATCTCCAGTCATATGTTTTGAACATCCACTATACATGTACCAACATTGAATGGGGCTTCCTCTACTAACCTGCACATATATCACTTGTTAGACTTGAGAACCCATTCGAGTCTGACTCCCCAATAATCAAATAAAGGAGTAACAAACGATTTTCTTGCACAAAAAGGTAGAACCATTTTTTTTCACCAGAACCAGTCCTTGATTTTAAAGTTAGACTTGGTTTGGCTTTGAATTTATTTGTGTTGGCATAATTTTCAAGCTTTCCTGAGCCCTTTGTAAGAAAAGATAATCCATTTTAAGATGCCCATTTCTTCCACAATGAACACATAGAAGATTTTCAGCCACAATCACATACTTACTATGAGGATTATATGGATGATCTTTCTTCACATAACCTAGACTCTTCCCTCTATTGAAATTATGATTAGTGAGACTGTCTAAGATCTTAGAGGAAGTGGTCCATCTGATAGACTTATTTAGTTCTTCCTTAGCCCTAACCAGGTCCCTTTCTAGAGCAGACTTCCTTTCTAAGGCTAAATTCAGTTTCAGCTCAGCATCTTTAAATTTCTCCTTCAATTCAAGTGGTAAATTACTGATTTCATTCTTTCGTTTCAATTGAGTGAAGTGCTGTCAAAATACAACACATTTGATGCCTAAAAGTTAGGATTTTGTGTATTCTCAATGCAATATTTGTGGTTTTCATATGTTTTTGTGTTTGTTTTTGCAGGAAAGAAGGTTGGCATGGCTTTTGGAGAAAATTGCAGACTTCTCTAGTTTTTGAAGGCTTACGAGACCCTTTATGAGTCGTAGAGTGGGTTTCATGGGAATGTTTTAATGAAGAATGAAAGTCTAAAGTTCAGCTGTACGAGACTCCTATACGAGTTGTAGATCACTCTATAAAGGGGTTTCGTGAAGATTTCCTAAGAAGGACCAGATGAAGTTGATGAAGTCTACAAGAAGGTGATACGAGTCATAGATCAGAATATGACTCGTAAAGTGAATCCATAGTAGTGAAGTCCAAGATTCATGAAGCTAAAAATGAGACCTTGATTACGACTCATAAATCTAGTTACAAGTTATAATTGCATGTCGCAGGGTTCGATGACCAGTTTTTAAATTTTTTGGGACTTGTTTGTAAATACTATAAATAGTATAATCAGGTTATTTTTTAGTAAGGAGTACAACAGAATAGAATAAACAACATCATTAGAGTACTTTTTAGGGTTTTATATTTGGAGATCAAATATTGGAGAAAAGAATACACTTGTAGATTCATTATATCTTTCAATGTTGTGATTCTCAATACAAATTCGATTTGCTTGTTCTTTAATCTATTTGGGTAAGAGACTAATTCTATTTTCTCAATTCATAGATTCTTTATCTACTCATAGCATGAGTAGCTAAACCCACAACTTAGGGTTGTGGGAACGATGCAGATCTAATGAAAAGACCCGGATAATTTGTAATTCTTAGAACGGGAATTTACATGTATTAATCAATTCTCTTCGTATTGCATATTTTCTAGTAGTAGCTAACATTATAACTTGCCTAGTGTTACCTTCCAGATCCAAGTGGTAATGAATAGGAAAAGGGATTGCTTAACCGGATTCGATGATGTGTTCTCGTCTAATCAACCGAACTAGACCAAGGGGAAGTTGATTGGGACTGTAGGTAATGGTTAGTATTGCACACTACGGAGATGGGCTAAGTCACATAGTGAATTTCTCCTCTCACCTTCGACCAAAAGTCTTAGTGGACTTAAATTACCATCCTACATGTTATACTCTAGTCGAGAATTGGATTATCCAGGGATATTGAGTTGGTGAATCATGAGGAACACAATTTTCCAAGTTGCTCTCTATTATCGACTGTTTCTTGTTTTAGTTAGTTTAGTTTAATTTCTTATCAATCATTGCAACCCCCTCCTCCTCTTTGGGGAATTGAGTAAATTAATTCTTGAATTATTTATTGGTGAATGATTTGGAAAGTCTCCTATTCTCTGTGGGGTTCGACCCTAACCTTGGTTAGGTTTTATTTTGACAATGACTACTTTATTCTCTAAAGAAGAGGTGTAACTTGGGCATGATCAAATATTATGATGCCGTTGTCGGGGAATACGACTAGAATTTGATTGAATTCACTAGTAATTGTAATTCAAGTATTAATTTCTCAGTTCCCTTGCATTTTACTTTTATTTTTGTTGTTTTTGTTTTGTTTCTTTGCAGGGTATACTAGGTAGTGTATACCCAACACAAGGATTCAAGGAAATCCCTTAGCTCCAATTGATTTAGAGATCTAACGCACTTTGAGAAGAATGATTCAAGCAAATGCCAATGTCTCGGTAAATGAATCTTTGAATCGAAATGTTGATGTTGATGATAGAGATGTAAACCCACCTCCTTTGGAGAATATTCCACAACCTAGCGATTTCAATGACAATGCTTATCAGTGGAATCAATATAGATTGAATCCTATGACTGTGGATGTTACTGAGACTATTGTATTGCCACCACTACCAGCCGACACAAAGTTCACTATTTTTAGTGGCTTACTCCAAATTCTCCAAAACCATGGGTTTTTTACTGGTCTACCATCAGAGTGTCCACATAGCCATTTGCATAATGTTGCATTTGTGTGCAAGAGTGTGATGGAGACTTAAAATCTATCTATGGATACTATGGGGCTTCGTGTCTTCCCATTGTCTCTTACATGCAATGCTGCATTGTGTCTATCTGAGCTCTCACAAAGTTCAATCACTAGTTGGATAGATTTGCAAAAGGCCATTTTGGAAAGGTACTTTCTAAGGTCGAAGAAGCTCAAGTTAAATGATAAAATTAATAATTTTGAACAACTTCCGGGTGATTCGATTAGTACTATGTGGGAGAGGTTTACTAAGTATTTGAGAAGTGTCCCTGACCATAAGATTGTAGATTATGCCTTGGTAGAGATCTTTTATTGTGCCCTTGATGAGAATAACCAATCTTGTACCGACACTTTTATGGGGAGGGACATGTTTTTAGATCAACCTTTAGCAAGGATTTTCGAATGGATAGAACAAGTAATCAAGACTAATCGTGAATGGGAACAACAGGAGAGAGCTTCTATGAGGAGTTCATATGCTGTAAATCTTGGTTCACAACAAGCTAAAATCAATGAGGAGATTATGCAACAACTTGCTCAACTCCACACATGCATGAATGTGGTGATTAAGCAGAATCAGGAAAGAGTGAATGTGGTAGTTCACCAACTTCCACGTGCACCTATGTATGATGATCCTTATTATGATGAGGATGCTTATTTTGTGAATGATCAGATTGGGGGTTTCCGAACCAATGCCCAAGGGTCCAATCAGGACTATTGGCACCAAGGTCAAGGGAACCAAGGTCGAAACTATACAAGAGATGGAGCTTATAGAGATAACCGAGGTGGTTATTATGAGAGGAATAGGGCTCCCGAAGCAGATTGGAGCAAAAGAGATGGTCTTAGGAATGGTCAATATGTGCCACCACATAACGGAGATGTTGGTACAAGCAATTCTAGAATTGGAGAGATGTTTGACCGTTTGTTGAAGAAGGCGGAGACACAAGATAAAACTCTATGGGCCATGAATTCCAATATCTCAAGCATTAATCAAAAGATAGAGTCTCATTCTGTGGCCATTAAATAGCTTGAGCAACAATTTGGTCAAGTGTCAACTCAATTGAATCAGCATTAGAAGGGTACATTTCTAGTAATGCAGTTCAAATTCCAAAGAATAAAGGGAAATGTATGGCGGTTACGATAGAGGTGGCAAGAGTACCATCAATCCTCCTATGCCAGTTGAGGTAGATAATGTTTGTGAGGAGGTACTTACAGGTAAGGATGTCGTTGAAGGACAAGATTGTGTCGAGGATGGGGTAGGTGAAGCAGTTGAAGGGTCACAAAAGTATAAGAGAATTGCATAGCCTCCTCCTCCTTTCCCTCAAAGATTCAAGAAAGGGAGGACGAAGACAAGTTCAAACACTTTCTCTCCATGCTTAAGAAACTATCCATCAACATCCCTCTGATTGAAGCTTTGGAGAAAATGCTAGGTTCTGCAAAGTATATGAAAGACTTGGTTACTAAGAAGCGGACTATGAGTCAAGAGCTTTCTAAAGAGATTCAGCATTTTAGTGCTATTACTACTAAGTCATTGGCTGAAAAGCATGAAGATCTAGGTGCTTTCACTATATCTTGCACTATAGCAGATGTAGAGTTTGCAAGACCACTTTGTGAATTGGGTTCTAATATCAATTTGATGCCTCTTGCGATTTTCAAGAAGCTTGGTTTGGGTGCCCCTACTCCATCTAAGATGCGGTTGTTAATGGCTGATAGAATGGTCAAGAAACCGGAAGGGATACTTTCTGATGTGTTCGTAAAAGTGGACAAATTCATATTCCTTGCGAAATTTTTGATTCTTGATTGTGAAGTTGATTTTGAAGTTCCTATTATTTTGGTGCAATGCCCCAAAAAGTGCCCAAAAATGTACCTCGAAAATGCCCATAATCATAATTTGCTTATATCTCAAGTTTCGTGAGTGATATCCAAAATTCGACTTCATATTCTTGATGGGATAAAATTGAGTGGAAAATAGGTATGACCCCGATTTTAGAGCAACTGTAGAAAAATTCGATCTTCCCAAGTTTGCGCAAAATAGTGGGGTGTGTGTTCCCTCTGCGATGCGGAGCTCTTGCGGAGTAGTTCATTTTGTTGCCAGTTTTCTAATCTCGATCCAAGAATTTGTGGTCTTGGGCCTAAGCCTTCTTATGCAAAAATAAAAACACCTATACTTAGTCATTTTTAACCCCATGTCATTCAAGACATTCTCCAAAATCTCTCAAATACTTAGCCAATATTTCACCCAAATTCAAGTGTCCCAATCTCATTCAGGATCTTAAAGATTTCATTCAAGCTTCAAGTTCTCATTCAAATCTTCATCAAGGAAATCTTCAAAGTTAATGTATGTGATTTTCAACCATTGGGTCCTTTCAACCATAGCGTACAACCTTATTTTTCATGTAAATTTCATGTTTTCAAGTTGATTATTTATGGGTATCTTTGATTATGAAATTTGAATATAAACTATGTTGGGCTTTCATAGAATATGACTGTTTAAGCATGTTTTGAGCTATGAATCTATGACCTATTATGAGATTTGATGAAGGGTTTTAATGTATATTGCATGATGGTGTTACCAAATGTTGAAGGGTTGATTTACATTAAGTTTTCTCACATGATTTCACTCTTGAATTGCATGATTTTTAACTAGCATTACACATACATCAAGTGTTTGATAAAATGTCCGGTTTAGGGTTATTGAGTTATTAATGATCTATTGCATGATCTATGAGTCAAGTGACTATATGATGAAAAAAGAAATATATTTATGTGTTGATTTCATGAAAAGTATTTATAGTGTTGCAAGTTGACCACACCTTGTTGAGGTGTTGTTATGTCTCAATCACCATGGATAGTAGGGTGTGACAACCATCAACCAATTGAGGGGTTGATACCTCAATCACCATAGATGGGGGAGGGGGGTGACAACCATCAACCAATTGAGGGGTTGATACCTCAATCGCCTTTCCAAGGGGGTGGTAGGCCTTGAATTCAATAATGATGGTCTTTTACTACATATGTAATATGTTTTGTAAAAATATGTTTTACTTCAAGCATCATTCATACATGTCATATTGTTATTATGCTACCCGTTACTTATAGTTATGCATTTTGATTATGTTGCATATCTCTTGTTGTATTGCATCCTACATACTTAGTATATTCAAACGTATTAATACATACTCTATACCTACATGATGCTATAATGTAGAAACCAGAGCTCCACTTGATCATCTTCCTCCTCCACATGCCTAGTACTATCTTTAAAGCAAGTTTGATGATTCCTCAACTCCGAGGATGATAGCTATTGATCTTATGTTTTGTAATGACTCTGTTTCTTTGGTTGAATGCTTTTGACTTTGAGAGTGAGCCCGAAAAATATCTTGGCCCCCGCACAATCTATACTAGAGGTGTTATTGGACAAGTTATGTAATTATGCTTAAGCTTGACTCTTTGATGACCTATACTATTAAAGATTTCCCTTAGTCCCTATATCCTTATTTCTATTATCTCATTGTTGTTTAATTGCTTTCGCGACCAAGGATATGAAATTATATGCTAAGAGGCTCATTTGAGGTCCCCTTTGGGTTCCCATTTGACGTGTCACGTCTAGACCCTAGGCTTGGGCCATAGCAAACTTGGTATCAGAACACTAGGTTGTTGATGGTCCTCAGCATCCAACACCCTGCATCGATTAGAGCCTTATTCATGGTTGTGAAGCGCGCCATGACTATGAGTAAGAGGCTATGAGATGTCTTAGGAAATGTTTCCCTTTTTCATGATCTATGTCGTGCCATAGAGCTAGGTCCTCTAGGGATTATTACTAATTCCTAACCATTGCATTTCAGAATATGTCTCAAGTTATTCAGGACGGCGACATATCAAGTGCGGAGATTCGCAATGCTCTATGGGTATTGGCCAAGGCCGTGACCACCTAACTTAATCGATCGATAGATATTCTTGAGGCTCCAAATGGTAAGAGTGGAGAGGGAAAGGCCAAGAGAGCCGAATTGAAGGTAGGCTTCCATATGCCAAACCTGGGGGCAATGGTGGAGTGAATCATCCTAAATGCCCGAGGTGTGGGAGGAAACATGATGACAGATGTTTGAGGAACACGGGTGCATGCAGGTGTGGTAAGATGGACCATAAGATAGTTGATTGTCCATATGCTCGAAAAAGGTGTAAAGATGGTCGACTTCAAGAACACGGTGGTCATGTTGATCAAGAGGCTCAAGGAGGTGATGAGGGGGTGGCAAGGCCTAGATGCCGAAAGTGTGAGAAAGGCCATGGTGGACCATGTTCGAAGAAATCTAATTCTTGCTTTGGTTGTGGTGGATTTGGGAACAAAGTTAGTGGTTGTCGTCATGCTCAACCCAAAGGTAGAGGTGATGGTCCTCAAGGCTAAGTTACGAATGCGGGCCAAGGAGGAAGGGAATGTCATCAAGGTGGTGCCCCAAGGCACAATAAATTTTGTGCTCTTCAAGGGAGGCATGGAGGGGATTAGGCGCCTGATGTTGCTACCTGTATGTTAAAGTTTTCTTTGACTTTGATTTGTATGCATTTGATGGGTCCGGGTGCCATTATCTCTTTCATTATTCCTTTTATTGCTAATGAGTTTCATATGTGTCCCGAGTTGTTATGTGAACTTTTGGCGTCTACCCATTGGTGAGTCTATTGTTACTAGGAAGGTCCATAGAAATTTTTCCGTGGTTATATTGTATAGATCTTGACTTGTGGCTTTGTTGAATTAGATTGGGTGAATTTTGATGTCATACTTGAGATGAATTAGTTGCATGCATAATATGTCTCCATTATTTGTAGGACCCTAGGGTTAGATTCCAATTCCCTAATGAGCCCGTTCTAGAGTGGGAAAGTCATGATGCAGTGGTTAAGGGTAGATTCATTTCTTACATTAAATCCTATAAGTTGATTTCTAAGGGGTGTCTCTATCATCTTGTGAGGGTTAGGGATGTTGAGTCCAAAGTTCTTCCTATAGCGTCGGTTTAGGTGGTTAATGAGTTCCTTGATGTCTTCCTAGTGAGCTTCCCGATGTTGTTTGTAAAAGAGAAAGATGGTTCCCCTAGAATGTATATTGACTATCGGCAACTCAATAGGGTCACCATAAAGAATAAGTACCCTCTGCCGATGAATGATGATCTATTTGACCAACTTCAAGAGGCTAGTCACTTCTCTAAGATTAATCTTCGGTCTGGGTATCACCAAGTGAAGGTGAGAGAGTGTGACATTCCAAAGATGGCCTTCTAGGCTAAGTATGGGCATTATGAGTTTGTGGTTATGTCTTTTGGGTTGACTAATACACCAGCTATCTTCATGAATCTTATGAATAGGGTCTTTAAACCCTACCTTGATTTGTTTGTGGTGGTCCGTGACGATATATTGATCTATTCTCATAGTGAAGAAGAGCATATGAGTCATTTGAGGGTGGTGCTACAAAAGTTGAGGGAAGACAAGTTGTATGCTAAGTATGAGAAATATGAGTTTTTGTTGCAAGAGGTTGCTTTCCTAGGTCATATGGTGTCCGGTGAGAGTATTAAGGTGGATCCTAAGAAAAAAGAGGTGATTAGAAATTGGCCTAGACCTTTGACCCCATCGGATATTAGAAGCTTCTTGGGCTTAGCGGGTTATTATCAGAGGTTTGTGAATAGGTTCTCTTCTATTGGTTCTCCTATGAATAAGTTGACCCAAAAGAAGACAAATTTTGTGTGGACCGATGAGTGTGAAAAGGGTTTCCAAAGTTTATGTAGACCGATGAGTGCCTCGAAAATGCCCATAATCATAATTTTTTTATATCTCAAAATTCGTACGTGATATCAAAAATCCAACTTCATATTCTTGATCAGGGAGCAAAATTGAGTGGGAAATAGGTCTAACCCCGATTTTAGAGCAACCATAGCAAAATTAGTTTACATGAAACACTAGGGTCGCGTTCCCACTGCAAGGCAGAGCCATCGCGGAGTAGTTCATTTTGTTGCCAATTTTCTAATCTCTGTCCAATGATTTGGAGTCTTGGTTCTAAGCCTTCCTATGCGTAAAGCACCTATACTTAGTCATTTTTTTGATCCCACATCATTCAAGACATTCCCCAAAACCCTCTAAAACACTTAACTAAATATTTCACCCAAATTCAAGTGTCCCAATCTCATTTCGGATCTCAAGGATTTCATTCAAGCTTCAAGTTCTTATTCATCTTGATCAAGGAAACCTTCAAAGTTAATGTATGTGGGTTTCAACCATTGGGTCCTTTCACCCATGGTGCCTAATCTTCTTTTTCATGCAAATTGCATGTTTTCAAGTTGATTGTTTATGGGTATCATCTATTATGAAATTTGAATATAAACTATGTTTGGGTTTCATAAAATGTGATTGTTTAAGCATGTTTTGAGCTATGAACCTATGATCTATTATGAGATTTGATGAAAGGTTTCAATGTATATTGCATGATGGTGTTACCAAGTGTTAGTGGGTTGATTTACATTAATTTTTCTCACATAATTTCACACTTGAATTGCATGATTTTGAACTAGTATTACACACCCACCAAGTGTTTGACAAAATATCCAGTTTAGGGTTCTTGAGTTATTAATGATCTATTGTATGGCCTATGAGTCAAGTGACTATATGATGATGAAAGAAATGTATTTATGTGTTGATTTCATGAAAAAATATCTATAATATTGCAAGTTGACCACACATTGTTGAGGGGGTGTTATGCCTCAATCACCATGGATGGTAGGGTGTGATAACCATCAACCAATTGAGGGGTTGATACCTCAATCACCATGGATAGTAGGGTGTGACAACCATTAACCAATTGAGGGGTTAATACCTCAATAACTATAGATGGTAGGGTGTGACAACCATCAACCAATTGAGAGGTTAATACCTCAATCACCATGAATTGGGGGGGGGGTGACAACCATCAACCAATTGAGGGGTTGATACCTCAATCGTCTTTTCAAGGGGGTAGTAGGCCTTGAATTCTATAATTATAGTCTTGTACTATATATGTAATATGTTTTGTATAAGCATGTTTTACTTCAAGCATCATTCATATATGTGATATTGTTATTATGTTACCCATTGTTTATAGTTATGCATTTGATTATGTTGCCTATCTCTTGTTGCATTGCATCCTACACACTTAGTACATTAAAAACTTACTGATTCATACTCTATGCCTACATGATGTTACCATGTAGTAATCGGAGCTCCACTTGATCATCGTCCTCCTCAACGTGGCTAGTACTATTTTTGAAGCAAGTTTGGTGAGTCCTCAACTCCGAGGACGATAGTTATTGATCTTATGTTATGTAAAGAATCTCTTTCTTTGGTTGAATGCTTTTGACTATGAGGGTGAGCCCGAAAAGTATCTTGGCCACCGTCCAATCTATGCTAGAGGTGTTGTTAGACAAGTTATGTAATTATGCTTAAGCTTGACTCTTTGATGATCTATACTATTAAATATTTCCCTTAGTCCCTCAATCCTTATTTTTATTCTCTTATTGTTGTTTAATTGCTTCTGCGACCAAGGATGTGTAAATGATATGCTAAGAGGCTTGTTTGGGGTCTCCTTTGGGTTCATATTCATTGTGTCATGTCTAGGCCCTAGGCTTGGGTTGTGACACTTGGGGAGACCTTTTCTGGTCGCGGGGCGAGCTCTAGTGGACATGGAATCCGGTCCACTCAAATTAAGGGTGAATGATGAAGAAGTGGTTTTTGATATTCGTCAGTCTATGAGGCATCCTGATGAGTTAAAAAGTGAGGTTTGGATAATTGGTGAAGTCTAGTAGCCAATTCGTCTAAGTTGTATCGCGACAATAAATTAGGTACTATTTGGGAGGCAACCCAAGGATTTTTAATGTTTTTGCTTAGTTTTGAGTTTATTTTCAAATTTTGGATTCTTAGGTAGTTGTTTGATTGTTTTTTGATTGCTATTTTTAACATTGGGTTTGTTGCATAAAAGGTGCAAGTGCATTTTATGAAGAATACATAGGTTCAAGACTAAGTGAGCAGATTTTGCTGAGAATTGCATCTGGTGCAATCTCTACGACTTGGCTTACGAGTCATATTGCATTTTACAACTCATAATCCTATCTCGTAAAGCGTTACAGTGAGTAGGATAAGTGTGCACTCCACCCACGAGCCAACTTTATGACTCGTAGATCAGCCTACATGTAGCGACTAAGGTTCATGGAATCCAAGTATGTTTTTGAATTTTTTAAAGTGTTGAGAGGTCTACAAGATCAGGATTTACGAGTCGTAGACCAAGCTACGACTCATAATCGGGGTTTTGTAGACCCTGATTCGGTAATTTTAAACGTTGACCCGGTAAGGCATAAAAGGGGGGTCAAAACATTTTGACCCCACTTTTACCCTAATTGACCGATATTTTCCCCCTTCCTTTGTTTCCGATCAATTTTTCAGCGTTGTGACCAATTTCTTGCAAGAAATTCCGGCTACTCCTAGGGTTTTGCATCATTCACTTTCTCTTTCTCTTCCAAGTTCATCACCATTTTTGGTAAGTTTCTTGGTTAAGTTTTAATCTTAAAATTTCCATTGATCTTTATTGTGTGATATGATGATGGTGATGGGTTTGAGTTTTACGCATGAATTTCTTGATGCATGTGAATTGGGAATGTGAAATTAGCAATGCTTTTGATTAAATTGATTGCTTATGTCTACAATTAGGTGTAATAGCCTTGTGATTGTTGATTGTGTGCCCATGGAATCATCTATCATATTTGAATAAGTGATATTGTATAGTTTGTGGTTGTGGAATGGTATTTGATATCATTGGAGCATGCCTTAGTGTTAATCATAAAGGAATTAGTTGGAAACCTATGTTCTTCCATGCTTGTTCATTTTTCGATGGGGGTCAATATGAGTTGAAATCATGTTTAGGGTACGGGTTGTTATGTGCTTGAAATGTGAGTGCTTGTATGCTTGCTTCGATGCTGGTAGATTTAGAATCAAAATATTTTTGGGGCCCATGTAATAATGAATTTGGATATGTCAGATACCTGGAAGTTCTTATTCACGAGAGTCTTTTAAGACTCGCAGATGAGTCTACGAGTCATAATTTTGCCTCGTGGGAAGTTCCAGTGACATGATTTTCTGATTATTCATCAGACGTGACCTGCTATGAGTCATAGATCACTCTACAAGTCATAGATAGGTCTCGTAAATCCTTGCCTGTGTTGAGATTTACTCTTTGGAACGTTATACGAAACCAATTTACGACTCGTAAACCAAGTTAAGAATCCTACCTGAGTCTCATACAGTTTTCCAATGTTCAATATTGTTTTGCACCTCTGGTTTATCAGACCATTTTATGACTCTTAGTTCTAACTACGACTCATAACTGACTTTTGTAATGCCCTTCTGCAACTGATCCAGTTCAGTTTCTTTTCTATTTCTTGATTGTTGGGGCTAATTATGGGTTATTTATGCTTAAATTTTTAGATACTATGGCCCCAAAAGGGAAACGTATAGAGATTGAGGCTTTCAGAAGGCAATTCATTGATGAGGCTACAGATGACGGACATGCGGGTGATGAGCAGACCTAGTTGAGTAGGTCATTGGAGATCATTGATGCTCGTCCCGACCTTGCAGCACCCATGACATTACCAATGTCTACACCTACGGAGCCGCTATTTGATCTATTCGCCTCCACGGAGCGTCCACAGACTTCTCTTGGGAAGTGACCTTGTATAGATGAGGACCCTTTTCAGAGGAATATACGTGCAAAGTGCCCCGATGATGATGAGGAGGATGACCTCGGGCTAGCCCTAAGGACATCGAGGCTAGAGGAGGAGATGAGGCTAGCCCAGGAGTGTGATAGGGCGAGGAGTATTGGCCCCTCCGGGCATAGTTCAGTTGTTGAGCATACTACCCCGCAGATGGGAGATGACCAGACGCAATCCAAGAAAGGCGTTTAGGCGCAAAGGTATGTTTTTTGACCCCTACAATTGTATTCTTGCTTGATTTGGTGCATTGAGGATAATGCATAATTTTTTCGATGGGGTGTGGGTGGTTATGGGGCTTGGTGAAGTTTGAGTAGCTTATGGTCCATAACTACCCCAAATTTTATTCCCGAGATTTTCTTGCATGTGTTCTTTTTCCTTGTGAATATTTAATTTCTGTTGAACCAACACGTTTAGGATGTTTAGATAATATGTAACATATAATACTAATACTTATGATATATAACATATTTTTATATTTTGTTTAGAAAATTAGCACCCACCAAAATTTTTGATTAGTAGTTAAATGGCAACCATGCACATTTGGATGTTTGGTAATAGTTGTTCTAATAAGTGAGGGTAATTGAGACATGAAGCATGATATGTGAGTTGCTTGTTGATAAATATTGCAATGTCATGTGTGCGTGTGAGCTTATTTTGCTAAATCCATGCCTTTTTGTACTTATTCAGAACTTGCCCTATTACTCTAAGTTAGATTATAGATTGAATTGATTAGGAAGGGATCTTAGACCTTTGTTCTTTAAATTAGTCCACTTTAGTCTAAAATAACCAACCAAATGATGTTTTATCCCTTGTTCCAAATATTTGAGCCTTACATGAACCAATTCTTTTAAAATACCTAATTGGTTTAACCTTGTCTAGTGATGAACCTTGAGATTGCCCTGGTCTGTCCTTGAGCATTGTGAAGTTTGATTGAGGCAAAAAGCCTAAGTTGAGGGTGGCTACCAAAAGTGGCCTTGGTTTGGGAAATAGATATTGTGTACTTCAAAATAAGGCTAAAAGCCTAAGGTTTGAGGGTGACCGGTATAGGGGTAAAATCACAAAAATATGGTGATGAGTTGGCAATGAGAAGAAAAAAAAATCATATACCGGGTGCAAGAAAAAGAAAAAGATATCTTAGATTGAGATTAAAAGCAAAATGAAGTATAAAAAGAGGCAAAAGTTGAAAAATGAGAAAAACATACCCGAAAAAGCTTGAATGTGAAAAAAGGGAGAATAAGGTGGACATGTTGGAGTTGGTAAGGTGAAAGTGTTGAAAAACATAGCTCAAGGATGGCCTTCAGTCACTATTTTTCCAAAATGTCATACCAAATCCCCCTGAGCCTACATTACAAGCCTAGAAAGTCCTAAAGTGATCCTACTCCACTTAGTTGAAAGTCTGAGTCATGAGTATACAGGAAAGTCTATGGTATTAGTCAACATGCATGAACATCTTTTGTGAGAGTTAGTGTTCTTTCTTAGTCCCAAGACTAAAATTGAAATTATCATTGAGTGTTAAAATGAGACTTCTTTCTATGAGGGTACTTGCATTTCATTGTTAGCATTTGACTTGTTCAGTGATTGTGGACTATTGATATTCCTTTGCTTGTCATGGTTGTTTTATCAAATGCATCAATCTGCTTTGGTTTGCTAAATAGCTAGCTGATCTTATTTTGAAAAGTTGATGTGGGTACTTGAGTTTGAAGTGAGTATAATGTATGCCATTGGGTTGAGGTCAGTGTGTTGCTTTATTATCTATACAGATTGAGTAGTCGCTTAAGGACAAGTAACAATTTTAAGTTGAGAGTGTTGATGTGCTGTCAAAACACAACACATTTGATGCATAAAACTTAAGATTTTGTGTGTTCTCAATGCAGAGTTTGTGGTTTTTATATATTTTTGTATTTGATTTTGCAGGAAAGCAAGTTGGCATGACTTTTGGAGAAAATAGCAGACTTTTCTGGTTTTTGAAGGTTTACGAGGCCCTCTATGAGTCGTAGAGTGGGTTTCATGGGGATTTCTAGTGAAGAATGAAAGTCTGAAGTTCAACTATACGAGACCTCTATATGAGTCATAGACCACTCTACAAGTCGTATAGAGGGGTTTCGTGAAGATTTCCAGAGAAGGAACAGATGATGATGATGAAGTCTACGAGAAGGCGATATGAGTCGTAGATCAGACTATGATTCGTAAAGTGGATCCGTAGAAGTGAAGTTCAAGATTCAAGAAGTTAAATATGAGACCCCGATTACAACTCGTAAACCCAGTTACGAGTCGTAAATGCATGTTGTAGGGTTCGCCGACCAATTTTTCTATTTTTTGGGACTTATTTATAAATACTATAAATAGTATAATTAGGTTATTTTAGTAAGGAGTACAACAGAATAGAATAGAGAATGTCATTAGAGTACATTTTAGGGTTTTATACTTAGAGACTAAATATTGGAGAGGAGAATACACTTGTGGATTCATTGTATCTTTCAACCATGTGATTCTCAATACAAATTAGGTTTGCTTGTTCTTCAATCTATTTGGGTAAGAGATTAATTATGTTTTCTCAATTCATAGTCTCTTTATCTACCCATAGCATGAGTAGCTAAACCTGCAACTTGGGTTGTGGGAACCATGAAGATCTAATCAAATACACCTGGATAATTTGCAATTCTTAGAATGGGAATTTACATGTATTAATCAATTCTCTTCATATTGCATGTTTACTAGTGGTAGCCAACAATAAAACTTGCCTAGTGTTACCTTCCCGATCCATCTGGTAATGATAGGAAAAGGGTTTGGTTAACAAGATTCGATGATGTGTTCTCGTCTAATCAACTGAACTAGACCAAAGGGAGGTTGACTGGGACTATAGGTAATGGTTAGTATTGCACACTATGGAGATGGGCAAGTCACATAGTGAAATTTGTCTCTCACCTTTGACCAAAGGGCTTGGTAGACTTAAATTACCGTCCTACATGCTAACTCTAGTCGAGAATTGGGTTATCGGGGATATTGAGTTAGTGAATCATGGGGAACACAATTTCGCAAGTTGCTCTCCGGTATTGATTATCTCTTGTTTTAGTTAGTTTAGTTTAATTTCTCATCAATAATTGCAATGCCCCCCCCCCCCTCTTTTGAGGAATTGAGTTAGTTAATACTTGAATTGTTTATCGGATAATCGATTTGAAAAGTCTCTGTATTCTCGGTGGAATTTGACCCTAACCTTGGTTAGGTTTTATATTTGACAACGACTGCTTTATCCTCCAAAAGTGAGGTGTAACTTGGGTGTGATCACTGAGCTATAGGACCATTCATGAACTTATCTTTAATGTTTTCAAACCCCAGAGTATTCAACTTCTTTTCCAAGTCAAACAATTGAGTCACTAAAAGAATTTTTTTCATCTTGAAATATTTCTAAAGAGTTATTCAAAAAATTCTTTTCGGTGGTTAATTCACACAAAGAATCAATCAACACAACAACCAATTTTCTCAACTTCTTAAGAGAACAAGTATCAAGAGTTTGCTTAAGATCATCAAGAGTTACCTCATCAACATCTTTTTCTTCACCATCAGACTTTGCCATAAAGGCAAACATTGAGTTGTACACATTTTCCTCGTCATTTATGGCCAGCATTGAAGCATCACTATGGCATTCAGAGTCATCTGGAGGAATTTCCTCATACACCAAGAGCTAGCATTACAATTTCATCAGCAACATTTCCTTTTTTGGTTTTACGAGAGACGGGTCCTTTTTCTTATCACCACCAGATGTGCCATAGTCTTTGTTCTCTTGTTTGAGCATCGGACAATCTCTTATATAATGTCCAGGCTTACCACACTTGTGGCATATATCAAAAGGTTTAGTAGGCTTGCTTGAATTTCATTTTTAAAATCCATTCTTCCTCACAATCCTTTTGAATCTTTGAGTCAAGTATGCCATATCAACATCCATATCACTATCTTCACTGGGTTCACCTTGAGAGCCAAGGAATTGTCCTTCTTCAACTCCTTCTTAAGAACATCTTGCTGCTTGTTGAGTTCATAGGCCTGTAGATTAACAATGAGTTCATTCATAGTGAGGGTTTTCAAACCTTTTTCTTCAGTGATGGTATCAACTTTGCTTTTCCAAGACTTAGGATGCACCCTAAGAACCTTCTGCACTTGTTTACTTGTGCTAATGGGTTCTCCCAAATACTTGAGCTTATTTGTTATTAAGGTGAAGTTGTATGCATTTCCTGAATTGATTCACTATCCTTCATTGTGAAGTTCTCATACTAATTTGTCAATATATCAATCTTTGATTCCTTCACTTGAGCAGTGCCTTCATGGGTTATTCTCAAATAGTCCCATCTCTCCTTTCCAGTTTCACAAGTAGAGATACGATTGTACTCATCAGGTCCTATCCCACAGATGAGTATTTTCTTAGCTCGATAGTTCTTCTCTACTTCCTTCCATCAACTTCATTGTACTCCCTCCTTGTTTTGGGAACAAGCCTAGTGATATCACTTTCCTTCACTTCACTTATTGGAATATGAGGACCATCAAGAACGATGACTCAAAGTTCACTATCTTCAGCCATGATAAAATCATGCATCCTTGTCTTCCATTGAAGGTGGGGGGGGGGGTCTTGTAGTTGATTTTCCTTCTTCCAGATTAGTGGTAGGAGAGGCCATTTTGAATAAGATCTTCTCTAGGTGTTAACATTTTACAGAAAACCTGCTCTAGTACCACTTGTTGGTCTGCGCGCATCTACTCTACGAAGGGACCAGGTCTCTCAACACAGAAAGTAAAGAAAGACAGAAAGTAAAACACAACAGATTTAGAGTGGAAAAGCTCCTTACTCAAGGGAGGTAAAACCATTACTTGATCCATAGGATTTCAGCACAAGTTCCATTAACTTTAAGGAGCAAAATGATTGTAACCCTTTACAATCTTGATGATTGATCCACAAATCCCTTTTCTCTTTACAAGCAAATGAAACTCTCTTCAACAAGATCGCAACAATGTAACCAACTCCTAATTACCCCTAGGTAAGAACACAAGCAATACACCCAAAAGGATTTCAAATCAAAACTCTAGAATCCTTTATAAAATAGGATCTGATTCACATTAAGAACAAGGAAATAAGACCAAAGAAAGCTTGAGATGAAACAACAGAAGCCTTTGACGCAATAGCTATTTCTTCAGTGTATTTCCATAATGAAAAAGATGATATTTCAGTTGTGAATGTGTTGGGAGTGAAGGCCTTTTCTCTCACTGATTTGCAATATATATCCAAGCTATTAATTGTGGAATAACAACCTTTTGGGGCCACTGGACCACGCACTAGACCACACCATTTGGGCCAATATCATTGGCTAGCAAATCTGCCGCACTGCCAATACTCGAGAACTATAATAATTAGTTATTTGCAGACATGTCACTATCAACTGGATATTGCAAGATACTGTGCTAACTCTAAGATAAGATCAAGTCCCATTTTAGAGTTTGTCAATGCATAAAAACTATTTCATTCTAACACAGTCTCTCGGAGTTCCTTCTCGATCCACTTCCTAATGAACTCAACAAGTTCATCCCTTGTTAGTTACATGATGTCGAGGATTTTGATTACTAGTCCAAGAAAACATTTTTCAATGGAGGAATGGCTATTGGTATACCTATTTCTCATAAGATAGTTGATGCATTGTCGGCGTTCATGTTTATCAATACCTGGGGAGCTCTTGCAAAAGGGAGTGTCAACATTCCTAGTCCAAGATTTGATTCTTCCATAATATTTCCACCAAGAGATACATCAGAGTTGAAATCAAGCATCACAATATTTCCACCAAGAGATACATCAGAGTTGAAATCAAGCATCACAATTGGGAAAGACAACATTGTCACTAAACGATTTATATTATTTGCCTCTAAAGTATTAGCACTTAGAGATAAGGATACTGAAAAGAGCAGTGAAAGTACGAGACCTCCCTCGAGGATGTAAGCTTTATCAGCTTTCTTATGGATATGTTTGATGGAAAATATTCATGCTGAAAGGGATGAAACAAAGATTTATGGCATAGTCCATACGGTGAACTTACGCACCAAAAGTAATCTTCCATTGCTTGAAACTTTATTTGGGAATGCAATGCAAGTTGTAGTTACAGTACTATCTATGGATAATAATAGTACTAATGAGGAACAAGATTTTGAGCTAGTGAAAAAGTGAGAAAGAGTATAAAGAACATAATAGTGAATTTGTCATAGGTCTCCAGAAGAAGGATCAGAAACACTTGAGTTTTATCAAAGATAAAGCAAATGAGCAGAGGAAAAGTGGGCTAGTCTTGTTCAACTTCACTAGTTTGCCTCTATACAAAGGTGATTTTGGTTGGGAAAACCAATACAGGTAGGATCGGCTAGCCTTGTTCTCAAGGATGTTATCGGTTTTCTAGATGCAAAATCAGGTAATGGCATAGAAGACTGGGTAAATCTAAAAGAAGAAGACATGGCTACATTTGAAACTGACAAGAAATTTCTTTCTTGGTTTAGTGACTAATCGTAAAACTTAATATCTTGGTATGTTATATTATTGGAAGGTTGCTTCTTAGATTCTTTTCATCTTTTTAGACACCATTAATCATCTTCCATATATCTTGATAAACACACCATGGAATTCCTACGTCTGCCACGAAATTAAACTATAAAAGGCTATAAGGTGAATCAGATATATGCTATGACAGTCCCTTGGTTAAGAACATATTCCTCAAAAATATTGATGAAAAGGAACAGGTTTCACTCACACACGCTACCAATTGCAATTAACAGATTAATGAAGGTAGATTACCCAACTAGAAACTTCTCAAACAGAAGAATATATATAGTTTCAGTCAACTATGTGCTATATGTAGGATAAGAAGCTCAATAATTAACTCAAAAGAAACAAAACATGGCAGCGACCGTTATCCTCAGACATTCAGTCCCTGGCTAAGAGGTTGGTCCATTTGGAATATTTCAGACTCAAGCCGAGTATTAACCTTTATTGGGGCTCAGTCTTCACTAATTGATCAAATGTTCGAGGATGAGTCGTTAGTGGGTCTCTGAGATAGAGTGTTATAGGGTATTGGGAGTTAGGTTACAGTTGATTCACATTGTCTTACTTGCCAACAGGTAAAGGTTGAGCACTAGCGACCGGTGGGATACTTCAGCAATTACCCATTCCCAAGTGGAAGTGGGAACTAGTGACTATGGACTTGGTTGTGGGGCTCCTTCATACTTCCAGGGGTTATATCAGCAATTTGGTGAAATTTCATATATTGTAATTAATAAGTAATATATTATTGTTTCGATTGAAGGCATTTTGGTTAATTTCTCCAATAGCTAGCTAATGCTTACAAATGGACTACCCTCACAAAGTTTAGTTCCTAAGGAAACTACTATTCGGGACTTCTTTCTTTACAACCATTTCGCCAAATGAAAACCAAACAAACAATTAACTAAAACTATCATACCAAAATTGCTAAATCACTAGTTACAATCTGCAAATTTCATTCTAGGTGTTTAACGATTAGTCCGATGGTGTTTAAGAACGATTAGTTCGATAGTGTCAGTAAAATATCAAGCTTACAACATCTTATAATCTATACCTCATCTTCACAATCAAAGGCTCTCTTTCGAAAGTCACCTGGTAATTGAAATTTGTGTAATTATTAGGATAGTAATTATCGTCCTAGTAATTACTCTGTTCTATTTGTCTGTCGCAATGCAATTACAAATGTGTTATTTAGTTGGACAACAGTAACTTACAAGGTTATATTAAATTTTAAAAACAGAAGTTAATTATTTAAAATTAAAAATTTACATCAGATAAATAAGGGTATTTATATATAATATTAAATCAAAAATTTAAGATATATATTTTCTAAAAATATATTAATTAGTAAATATATATTCCCAACTAATATTACAAAAAATCACTATATTTTT
>JAABOM020000092.1:8727087-8753807 GCA_011800125.2 Solanum clarkiae
AATTGTAAAAACTAAAACTACAACTTTTATGCGAACATCATGAAATGCATGTTTGATAAAAAAAAATATTAATTTTTATAAATAATTATTACAAAAATATAATTTCATAGTAAAGTTGTTAAAATATTTGATAAAAAAACCTATCTAATCTAACTAAAAAATAAATGACTTGTAACGTGAAATATCAAGTCAATACTACAAAAACAAATGAAACGAAAAATATAACATTAGTTTTAATTTCAAATGAATAAAAATTAACATAATACTCTTATGCCAGATTTCAATAAAACATTCATAAATATGATTTAAAAGGAAAAATACATAAATTTATAACTTTATCCAACGATGAATTCAACTGTAATTTAAAAATTAAAATGTTAATCAAAATCATTATAATGAAAAAAAATAAACATAGAATAAATAAACAAAAAAAGATAATATAGTATGGAATCACATGATAATATAAAGGTTGAGAATGAGAAGGAAATGAAAAATAAATATTATAACATAAAATATAGTTTTAGAATTAGAATAATAAAAATAAAAAGAATTTAAAACAATCAAAATAAAAATAAAAAACTAAAGAAAGAAACTAAAAAATAACCAGCAATTCACAACCCTGTCAATTACACTCAATTAGTTGTTGACTAAGTGATTATCAGTCTAACCAAACATGTCTGATAGTGTAATTACACCAAATCCATTGTCCTACCAAATAGGCTCTAAGCATTTGTTGAAGAGTTTTAGTACTTGGGCAAAAGTCACAATGAAAGTAAAGATGTTTAACGAAGCATGATAAATTTACTTGCGACCATATCATTTCCAAATAGCCAAAGTTAACGCATATAAACAAATTATAGTTACAACTACCAGCTATCAGGATGAAACTAAGCAGGGAAAAAAAGCCAATGACACACAAAATCCCTTTTCCCCTTGATAAATTCACTGCTTCCAAAATGTAAATTTAACCAGAATTATGAAAATTAAGAACAAGCATATGTTAATGTTAAGTTCGAGAATGCCCCGCGGATGGCACAAGCACAGCTTCATTACTCGTAGTATTTTTTGCAGCAAGTTCTTCTAATCGTTTCCATGTAGCTTCACGTCTTGATTTAATCTCATCTTCCTTCAACTCGTCTTCCTGAAACTTGTGCAAGCACTCCTTGAATAGCTCAGGATCAAGATCACAGAATATCTTCCGAATATTCAGTGACAAACTGTGAACAGCCTGATTCCAATGGTTTCTGGCATTTCTCTCCAATGCAGGAAAGATGATGGGCAGTATCACCTTTCGATGTTGCTTTATCAAATTCTCAATATGATCGTTGTTCCACAAGAATAAAGCCCTCTCCGCCACCTATGGTGAACACAAACACAAAGTCTTCTGAATTGACAAATTTGAAAATCAAGTAGACCAAATTTTTTACAAAAACATAAAAAATTAGAATGTTGTATCCAGGTTAACTCCTGAAGCAACATGATAAAATATGAGGCCTTGATCTTCTTCTCATTCCAAACATTCTAGGAGTTCACAAGAACAATAACCGTCAGGAAACTCACTATGCAAAAGCATCAATAACGGAATTTTCTGTTTGATCCAGATTAAAAAATCAAAATAAATGCAAGGGAACCTCTATTCTACAGCAATCTATAATTTTCCAACATAGCAATTAAGTATAAAATGTTTAGTATCAATAATTTAAGAAAATAAAGCAAAAAGAATTAAAGGAGATGAGAAGAAGAATTAAGACATAATAACATGAGAGGAGCAACCTGCACTTTTAGTCCCTCAACTTACATATCACTTCAATACTGACCTCCTAAATCCTAAGTTGCTCGGACTCTTCAAAAGTGTCAGCAGGTGCGAGTCAGATTCACCAAAAATAGTGTATTTTTGGAAAATCTTCCATGGGTGTGGCATTGAAAGTGAATAGTCTGCGCAACTTAGCCTAAATCCCACTGAGCATATTTAACCTTCAACTGACACAAGTTTTTTGGTCTGTTAATAGAGGGACCAAAAGGTGAGCTAGCTCCAACCGACATGCCACGCAACATGCATCAACATGCAGCCACACTGCCTGACTCCAATTCCACTTTACTGCAAAGTTGATCATTCTTGCTGTAACACAACTTCGAGATTACTCAAGAAGATGCAAATAGAACAAGAGAGTAAGTACAAAAGTGAATTTGTTAGCTCTATTCCTATGGCCTATACTAAAGATAGGGAGCTCACAAAGTCCAAAAACGTGTCACATGAATATCTATGGGCAAAAATTACTCTAACTATATAAACATAAATGACACTTACCTTTGACAGAGTAAGTTGGAGTTGATATTCTATCAAAAAACCTATGGTTCCTTGTATCTAGACACACCTAAAAACTACAGGCAGAAACCTTTTTCCAGATTTTTCCTCATGGACCTACCAACTTTCCAGGAACTCCAGCATACATAGGCATCTTTAATATTCACACATCCACAGGCATAACCCAACTAAGTCCAAAAACTGACATGACCGTGTCCCAAATATCTGCAATAAGTGTTGGTTTCTATGCTTTGTAGATACATAGCATCTGTTGACAATACACATGTTTTCTTCAGCTGAGATTGTCTTGAGTCAAACATGCTTCATAAAGTATTGTCCAGCTGAAACAAGTTATTATTGAGGGTAATTGTCTTTTCCAAATTAGTTTCTGTAGCCAATATGCACCATATCATTTTAGGCAAAAAAGATCGAACATCCTGCTTCTACAGAGTATAGCCTGTCAGCTTTATTGCCGCAACTTAGTCCGTCTGATACTTGTTGAATGATTATGCAGTTCCCAACTTTTTCAAGTTAGTTGAGTAGTTCATCAAGCTCCCAATCCTGCACATTCGGTTTGAGTATTGGATTGCAAGTATTGTCTTCTCGGCTTTATAAGATTCTGGACTTTTGGGTTGTTGAAGATATTGAAAAAGATTAGGATATTCAATCTGCAGAACTGAATTTCCCTATCACCTATCCTTCAACCTTGATGTTTATTCCATTGTCTACTAGGAATCCACAGTTTTGATGAAATTCATCCTACAAAGTACAAAGTTTTTTTTTTTTTTTGAGAGAGGTAAAATTGAAAATTCATTCCACAACTTAATTTCATTTTTCCAGAGGCCAACACCGTGTGTAGCACTAGAGATTTTGGCAGATCAATGGTTCTGAACACCATGTTTTGCAAGCACCACCTTCTTCCAAAGAACAGGCTTTCCTGAACATATCTTGAAATACATTTCATGAGCATGCGATCTATTATGGCAAGATTCCCGATTTCCTAACCCCTTAGGAATTTAGGTTGTGACTTTTCGACATTAACCAAATGAAACTTGTGTATTTTGCTGTTACCTTTCCAAGGAAAGTTCCTTCTAATCTTTTTCTTGATAAAGTTGTTTTTTCAGTAAGGAAAATTTCCTTTTAATCTTGTCCAGCTGCTTTTACAACTTAACTAGGATGGAAAACAATCAAAAAGTGTGGGAATGTTATCCAAAACATTATTGGTAAGTCACTATGTGTAAGGTTGTCACTCATTGAAAGGTATTGCATCCGCCAAGTAGTAGCCAATCTTCTTTCAAATTTTTCCACTATACCATTCTAAATTTCAGTTGACCTGAATCTAGCACCAAGTGGCCACACTATGAAGGTTGTTGGAAAAGCAACTATGGTGCACACTGGATAAATGGTGCTTTTCAACATATTGATGTGTAGTCCTGATAGAACCTAAGGAATGAGCAATGTAAGATTATGGTATAACACCACAGAAAATGAGGGTACCATCTCCATAAATTGAATGTGAAACAGTAATTGCGTTCCCATGATTGGTGCCTACTTCGAAACCATTTATCCATGATAGATTACTGACTTTATCAAGCATTTTACTTACCCCTTCCACCCCTTCCACAATCAGAATAAAGAGAAAGGGAGAGAGTGGGTTCCTCATCTCATATCATCAACTAGCTGGAGTTGACCAAAACTAACTACTCCCTCTGTTTCAATTTGTTTGTCGAGTTTTGACTTGACAAGGATTTTAAGAAAATAAAAGACTTTTCAATCTTATGGTCTTAAATCTAAAGATATGTGGAATATACCAAAATGTTGTTTAATCTTGTTGTTTTAAACATGCCATGTGGAATGTTAGAATTGAAGAGTTGCTAAAAAAGGAAAGGGATATTCTTTTTGAAACGGACTAAAAAGAAAAGTAAGACAAAAAAATTGAAATGGAGGGATTATTTAATAGTAGTGACATAGAATTCTATCTATTTGACTGATGATTCCCAGGCTTTACGAAAGAAAGCAATCATATAGTCATCTGGACCTGGTGCCTTGTCAGGTCTACAGGATCTAATAGTTGCTAATTCTCAAAAACCTTCTTCAGTTCTGTTTGCTCTTGTGTCATTTCACCAAAGTTTGCTGTTCCAAGGCTCATTAGTATATAGCCTTTGGTACAAGTCCAGGAAACTTTTTCTTAAATCTGCCCCCTCTCTTCAAGGATTGAGTTTATCAATGTAGTTGATTTCTTATGTCAAAGTTTACATATTTTGGAAATACTTGGTATTTTCGTCCCCTTGTTTAAGAGAAGGTACCTTGATTTCTACATCCATGAGACCACTTCAGCCTTGGCGAACTACTGAAGTTCTAGTTTCAAATCTAGCAATTTGGATGTCTTACCTTATGACAGTATTCTGCTTTACATGGCCTATTCGAGTGCCATTGCTCTTCCGCTTCCCTGTTTCTTCGTTTCTCTACTTTGCCACAGAACTTCTTTATTCCAAGTGGTAAGATCTTTGAGGAACTTCAACTTTTGTATTATTACAAAATCCAGACTACTCCTGACCTGCTGACCATGTAACTTTGCCACCATTCTTTTACCTTGTCTATGAATTCCTCAGCTTGGAGCAACATATTTCCAAAATTGCTTTTCTCAATTGGCTTGCATGTTGATTTTCTCTGTTGCAGCTCTAGTTGTCTTCTTTCCTCCATTTTCAAAATGATGTCCAAAAGTTCATGTTCAAACCCAGAGACATCAACTTCAAAAGCTTTGCATGTTTTTGCTGTGGCAAGTTTTGTCCACTTTGATGTTTTGATTTATCATTTAACAGAAAAAACAAAAAGGAAAGAAAGAAAGAAGCAGATTGTTTTGTTTTGGACCAAAAAGGAACTTTTCAAAAAATAAAATAAGTAATTGGGCTAAAGCCCATAGCCAAGTTCTGCAAGCTGGCCAGCAATGAAAAGAAAAGAAAGGAAAGGAAAAGAAAGAAAAGACAGGGGACAAGGAATGGGTCTGTGTGCTACAAAAAAAAAAAAAAAAAAAAAAAAAAAAATTGGAAGCTGCTGTCTCGGCTTCCTGTGAATGAACGAAGAAGAAGAAAAACAAATTAAAAGCTTTGATTCTTAACTAAAGAGAGAAGCGGAAGAGGAAGGTAAGTTTCGGAACTTGGTTTACAATTTGATTTGTATATTTGGCTATAGAATTGGAGGTTTAAAGTTTAAGAAACATGGTTAGAAGAAATAGAGAACTTTCTTAAATTTTCATGACCGGGTGATTTCATTTAATGATCGAATTGTAAAAATTTTCGTATTTTGGTTTACACCAAACAGAAGTCGGACAAACAGGTTAATTACGTCTAATTCATTGTGAAACAATCAACATTGATGCTGTTTGCGCGATGTGAAGTACCAATTGGATATAATTTGATAGATTGAGAGTCAATCCTGAAACCTTGAGGCTGGGTTTTCTAATGTAGCATGAATTATCTTAAGGAAGAAGTTAATACGAAATTGACATGAATGTGATTATAGATTGATCGAAGAAAGCCATCCAAATTGCTGGGTGACAAGTTTAATATTTTTCAACACGAGTATTGTGAGTAGTAATCTTACCACATTTTGTGTTTTTTATAACTATCATGATTAATACATGATTTATAAAGTAAATGTATCATCGAATGTTTTGAACATGCATAAGGACAAGCCTTTTACTTGATATAATATTGAAATGTTCTCACAATTATAAGACATCTTTACTGTTACTTGAGGTATGATTATCTTTATTGAAAAATTTTTCTACTTACCAGAGAAATAAGTATCTTGACGTATGTTTGTTTTTGTTAAAGTTTTATGTTTAACTCGATTTGGTAAGAACTTAAACGCCTCGTACTATCTTGAAAATGCTTTCATACAAGGATCTATTGTTCATAAAGAAAAGTATAAATGGGCGTAAACCTAGATGGATCCCGTAGCTAACGGCGGGTTCGTTACACCTGCTGCACCTTGTATTTACTGATTATTTACATAGTCCTCGCTAGTGGGAAGGTAAAACTAGCATATTATTACTGATACCCCTCGAGTAGGGATCTACTGATATAAATATTTGACTCCTTTATGAGGATTCCACTGTTATTGGCTATTTCTTAGAGGAGAAAGTCACACTGATTACATGATTCATTCTTGAAAACCTCCCAAACTACAAGATTTGATATGAAAGTGTTTTACTGAGTTTATTTCTAAATGTTTAGGTTAATTTGCTTATATGAGACAAACAAGACTGATTATGGTTATCGCTTTCTGGATAGATCAATTATTTTATGATTTTGGTATCATACTAGCATGTTTTCTGGCTTGTCCCTTATTAAAATAGTTGTGGTTAAGTGTTATTACTCATTGAGCTAGCATCTCACTCTTGCTAATTTTTACGGAGTATACAGGTGATATTAGCGGGGATTCATTAGCTAGAGCTAACATGGTGAGCCCCACACTTGTTCGCACGGGAAACAAGTTTATCTATTTGTTATGGACCTTTCTTTGAATTCTTAGAATCGTTCCATGGTCATTTCCGTTATAAGAGTCATGAGTATTCTTTCGTGTTGTAGTCATGTGATTAGTTTTAGACTTCTTCTCGTATTTGGTGATGAATTGATATTATTGTGTAGCGATTAGATTGTTGATGAATGTTGTGGCTTAATTTAGAGATGTTGATGGCGGTGTTGATATCTAAAACAGGAAAAGATTGGATAGGCCCAAAAACAAAGGAAACTTTGCCCGAGTTTCCATAAAATTCTAGCAAAGCTTGCTTTGGGATTTTCCCCCTTAGCCGGTCATGATGCTAATATTGGGTCATGACACGATTACAATTGGTTTGGGGATTATCTGAGAGCATGTACATTCCTCATATACCATGGAACTAAGTTGCTTGGACTCTCCAAAAATGTTGCCTCACCCGTGTCGGATCCTTCAAATATACACTATTTTTGGAGGATCCAACACGCACCTGTCAGCATTTTTGAAGAATCCAAGCAAGATAGCCATGGAAGAAAGAGAGTGGCATTGTAAGAGGGAGGAGAATTAGGATCCAAAGCTACTAGCCAGTGACATGTCCGTGCCAGCTGAAAATTTTGAATTAAAGAATTAAAATCCATGGTTTGTTTGGCCTTGTCATCTTCTTCCGAGTGGTGAGGTAAGTTTTTCTTTTTTTGATCAAGTAATGTGGTGAGGTAAGTTTACAGCGGACTTGTAATTCATCTGAGAAAGCGTCATGTCTGCTCTCCAATGTAAAAGCATTAAGTTAACAAGGGTCAAAATCAGGCTCAACCACTCACGAGACATGCTCTTCTCTTTCTTTGGGCCTTCCAAATAACAATGTTGATTCAATCTTTGACCCATAACTGTAGAATCCAGTCTGGCTCTTTGAATTTGAAATAGCCACATGGACTTGCCCACTACTGGCATATACATGATTTTGAAAGCTTGAGGAGTCAGACCAGTTAATCAGTCCCTTTGACTTCTCGCCGACTTAGTCTTTTCCAATTGGCTTGAGTTCATGTGAGAGTTTGGCAATATAGGAATCTCAAAATTCCAATACAGTTAAGAGTTTTAAATTTCATGGAGGCTCACCATTGAAGCTCTTGACACAAATACAAGCCAGTTAGCCAACCCCAGTAATATCGTACATTAATCTCACCAGAGAATGCACAGCACACCAACTGCCATATTCCACTCGTTGAAATGTACATGTAGGTTATTTATTTGACAAACAGGTTTAGTATTGACTGGACAAACAGGTTTAACAGGGTAAATAATGTTCTATTAGCTTCACTGTCAAATAATAAATACCTTGGGCTTCAAACCCTCAGCGGTTGACCTGGTGGCAATTGACTTGAGCCTTGGGGTTTGCTCCCTTTCAAGGTCTCAAGTTCAAACCCACTGGGTGCAAATAATTTTTGAGGGTCATCAGACTGGGTAAAACCTGAATTAACCGTGGTGCACTTGCGGAAAACTCCTTGCAGAGGGCACCAAAAAAAAAAATACCTTGGGCTTCAATCAACTCCAAAAGCTAGCTCAAAGCAAAGAAGATTGTCCAAGTCTTATAAGGAGCCCATAATTCTTGTCCTTCAACCATGTGGTATTTATCTGGGTATTCATCTCCTTATATAGTCTTGGACTATTTTCCCTCGTGACTAGCTTTTGGGATTGTGTTAGGCCCAAGATCCATTTCTTTATCATGGTATCACAGCCAAGCCCATCCCGATTCTTTGTTCAACGACGTTGGACCCCCACATTATATTGTACACCGCCCAGTTAAAGATGTTTGTGCGTGATGGAGAGTGTTAAAGAGTCCCACATCAGGATACTTAAAGCATGGATCATGCCAGTCCAATTTGGCTGTACTATCAAAATGACAGAAACTAAATTTAAGTTTGACAACTCAGTATGTTAGCAGTATTATTAGTGCAGCAAAGAAGTAGATAGCATGTAAAACCAGATATAACCCAAACTGTAACCATGTAATCTAAATTGTTACTTCTTCTTTTTGTTATATAGAAGGAATATTTCTTTGCTGAAAGTAGAATTTTTCTTACTGATCGATTATTACCTCATTTTGTTGAAATATTAGTAAAGAAGTCCTTTTAACAGAGCAATTTTTCTCCTCCATTCAGCTGTCACTCCTACCGCTCCAATCATCAAATTTCCGAATAAGAGGTTCAGTTGTATCTTACGCCCTCTTCTTCCACTCAATTCTGCTGCACTATTATTCTAGCTTGACCATCTAACAGCTTAAATTGAAGGCCTTAAATAAAAGAAAATATGATTGTGAAACTACTTTGTCTTGCTAGC
This sequence comes from Solanum clarkiae, assembly GCA_011800125.2. Classification (NCBI taxonomy): domain Eukaryota; kingdom Viridiplantae; phylum Streptophyta; class Magnoliopsida; order Solanales; family Solanaceae; genus Solanum; species Solanum clarkiae. The sequence goes on from JAABOM020000092.1 coordinate 8,736,227, forward strand.
CTACAGAGACCAGGCACCTGTGCAGTGTAGAGAGATGGTACTCCAGAGAAACAAGCTGTGTTATAACATGTATAATGTATTTTTTCCCTACTTTTTCCAGCACCACTCTTACATAAACTAGGTAGGAAGCATAAAGTTTACCCATGTGTTTGACATCAATGTACCAAGATCAAGGATCCTGAGGACCATGCTTCCACATGATTAGATGAACAAAGGTTTTCATGAGCAAATGATAAGAAATTCCTCTATTCTTGTACAAGCAATATTACTGTGTTTGGTATTATACAATCAATGCTGCATAGGAATTGACATAGAAAAGCTATTGAAGCTTTTCAGTAAAGGCATCCAGTAGTTGTTAGTTGTTACTAGAGATTAGAAGTAGGTAGTAAAATACTTTTTGATGGAGATAAAATTCTCTTTGAGCACAAGCCTGCAATTCCCTCTGAAGACTAAACATTACCTTTTGGCACTACAGACTAATTTGTCTTGAGTAGACTTGAGCATCTATTATTTTACTATGTCCTAACATTACATCACATTATAGAATAGGCAATACAACCATATAAACAAAGTACTGTGAATTGCACTGATGAGGAGTAAAATGCACTGCATAATAGGGGTGCGGAAAAAATATTACATACTCAGCGCCAGATCAGACAACAGAATAACTAATCAGGAATCTTTTCACGGAGAATAACACAGAACTCTAAGAAAAAATTATTGTACATCATTTTGCTAATTAAAAAACAAGCAGGAGAGAGAGAGAAGGGAGAAAGTAGCACGTATCCTGCATTTTAACTCGAGTTTTCTGAATCAAATGTAGCTTGGTTAAAGGTAGAGTATTTTACAGATCATTTATCATTAAAGAGAAAGCCTAACATGCAAGGAAGAGAAGGACCCCGCGCATACACACAGAGGAACTCTAAAACATAGACTCCCTGAGTCTCACTTTATTTTTCATAGTATGACTTGGTATGAAATTTAATAGAGCGAGAATTTTGAAATTTGTTATCTTAGATGTATCATTGTGCGATTATATAACCTTTTAAATTTATGGTCTTAAGCATGCCATAAAATTTGTATTACTATAAAAACTTCTGCATCATTCATTTTCAGAATGGACTAATAAGGAGATTGTGTTGTTGAAATGTACAACCATCTCATCTAAAAGCTTAAATTGTTAGTAGAAAGAACACACTTTTATTTAGTTAATGTCTTCGAAACGCCTCCTCACATGCAAGCCTTTTCATGAGCTAAGCATGTGGATTTTTTTTTTAAATTAAAATAGATCGCGGTGAGACTCAAATCTAGGACCTTTGCTTACTCCATTTCATCCATGCCAACCCAATGCAATGTGTAACATGATTTTTGATGTCCCTACTACCTTGGATTACGGACCCAAATACTTAAGATTTTCTCTCTGAGGGATAGTTGTGTGACAAGACTTAGCTCCAGGTTTACTTCATCCAATGCAACATTGAATTTGCACTCCCAATATTCCATTTTGGTCCTACTCAACTTGAAATCTTTGAACACTGAGTTTGTCTCCAAACTCTAATCTAGCATTAACTCTACCCCATGTCTCATCAATCAATACTATGTCGGCCGCAAATAATATACACCATGAAATCTCTTCCTGAACACACTGCGTGAACTCATCCATTACCAAGGCAAATAGGAAAGGGCTAAGAACTGTTCCCCGATGTAACCCCATCTCACTAGGAAGTGATCCAAGTCTTCTCCCACCATTCTAACCTAAGTCTTAGCTCCATTGTACATGTCCTTTATCATCCAAACATAAACCATCAGGACATCTTTACCCTTCAAACACCTCAATAGGATATCCCTCGAAACTTTGTCTAGGCCTTTTAAAGGTTAATAAACACCATATATAGGTCCCTCTTCCTTTCTCTATATTCCTCCACTGTTCCCCGCACAAGATGGACAGCTTCAACAATCGAGCAGTTTGGCATGAATCCAATCAGATTCTCAACGATACTCCTCTCCTCACTATCATCTTCACCAATCTTTCCCAGACCTTCATAGTGTGTTTTAGCAAGTTGATAACCTTATAATTTTTACAGTTTTAGATATCACCCTTATTCTTGTACAATGGACCACTGTACTATCAGGAATTTTTGCCGTCTTAAAATTACCATTAAACAACCAAGTCAACCACACCATACCTGCCTTGTCTGTGCTTTTCTAAAATTCCATCAAAATCTCATTACATCCCATTGCTCCACCCATGTGCATCCTAAAAATAGCACATTCAACCTCTTTAACCTTACAACACATATAATACTCAAAGTCTTTCAAAGTATGCCTACTCACCCAACACAGTATCTCTGTCCCATTCTTCATTCAAGAGTTTGTGCAAGTATGTTTGTCATCTTTGCTTATAGAGGTCTCTTTCACCAACACCTTGTCTTCCTCATCCTTAATGCACTTCACTTGATCCAAGTCACGAGCCTATCTCTCTCTTGCTTTCACGAGCATATACAATTTCTTATCCCCACCTTTGTCCCCTAACTCAACATACAAGCATTCGAAAGTTGTCATCTTAACAACCGTAACCGCTAATTTAGCTTCTCTCTTTGTCATCTTATAGTCTTCCTTAAGTACTTTCTTCTCTTTCTTGTCCACGCACTCCATCAACTTTGTATGTGCAACCTTCTTGGCTTCCACTTTTCCTTGGACTTCTCCGTTCCATCACTTATCTCCTTGATGACCACCAAAGTCACCCCTCGATACCCCTAGCACCTCTGTAGTTGCTTTCTTAATGCAACTAGTTGTCTTATCCCACAGATTGTTCACATCTGTGCTACTACTCCAGGCCCCCATACCACTCAATTCTCCTCTATCTTCCAATAAAGGGAAGGAGTCAAGCCACCTAATTTAACCCTGGTTGGTCATATAAGGTCTTCTTTCTCCTATTCTCTTCGTCTCCAAGTCTAGCATCAAAAGCTTGTGTTAGGTATTAAGATTTGCACTTAAATAACCTTTTAATCTTTACAAAGGCCTCTATCACCCTTCCTATAAAGTAATCTATCTGGGTCTTAGCTATCGTGCTACGAAAGATAACAAAGTGGTTCTCCCTCTTTGGGAAGCACGAGTTAGAAACTACCAACTCAAAAGAAAAATCCATAAGTAAAGCTCCACCTCCATTCCTCTCCTCAAAACCAAAGCCTTCGTGAACATCATCAAGACCACTAGAAGTAGCCCTAACACGGCTATTAAAATCTCCCCCAATAAAAATCTTCTTGCTATTCTGCATACCTCTCATGCTACCTCATCCAAATCTTCCCAAAAGAGCTTTTTGGCCTCCTCATTCAGGTCTGCCTGAGGCGTACAAGCATTAATAACATTCAAACCAACAACCAGCTTAATCGCCATTCTCCTATTATTGATCCTCTTAACCTCCACCACTCGCTACCTTCTTTGCCTACTAATATACCTACTTCATTCCTATCCCTCGAGCCTCCTGAGTACCACAACTTAAACCATCAACATCCCGTGCCTTGGTACCAAGCCATCTTGTCTCTTGGAACAAGCCATATTTACCTTTCTCACCACCACCTTATCTCAAACTCAAAGGGTAGCAGCTCCATAATAGGCTCTGACAAATACTATGCTATTTCTTACTTTCGGAATACTTCAAAAACCTGTCATTGCACAATGAAAGCTTCATTTACCATAACCAACAACTCCCCTACTGCAGAAATCATGACTCATCTCTAGACATCATAAGACATGTTGCAGATTCACCAATTGGAATACAAACAAAACTATGACTATCACAACATTGTGTCTTCAAACAACCACAGAATATAAATGCCTTATCCAAAAGGAGGGGGCGGGAGCAAAATCGTATTGGGAACTTCTGGATCATCCTAAACCATACGAAGAATACTAACTTGCTAACTGCAAGAAATTCAGTCCCTTGAAAAGGAAATTGCCTGCTTGAAGATGGAAACAAGCTTTGGCAGGAAAGAGAAGAAGGGGGAAAAAAAACAGAAGAATTGCATATTAGTCAATTTTTATAGCTTCAGTTATTATCTATTCTCCATTTTGCATCCGACAACACACATGGCCAATGCAAGTTAAGAAACTTAAACATAATGTACACAAAGCATACACAAAAACCAACATCCCCTGCAAAGATAAGAGATAAGTGCTGTTCTATAATGCATACCACACATGCAAGTAGTTGCAGATGCAATAAATAGAAGAGGTATATCTAACACAGCTTACACATACCTGAAAATGCAAGCTAGTCAAACATTGAGCAATTCGACGAAACAATGGCACCATGCACCTTTGGAAATCTGTTGGTTGAGTAGCTTCCAAGATTTCCTCCAACTCACCAAGGAACATGACCTCTTTTGAGCTATTTGTTACTGGCCAATACTTTAACAATCCCCTAATAACTGTATCAGCAAGCTTGCAGTCTTTCTCAACAAACTGCGTCATACAATAAGTCAACTGTTGATGGTACATGGCTAGGCATTTGGGTTTATGCAAGGGAATCAAAGTCCGGACAAGAAAAAGTTTGTGTTCTTCTTTTAGAGGCAAAGCAAACCCATTGATTATGCTGCCAAGAATTTCCAGAAGCTCAGCAATCCCATTATGTTTTTCAGTCTCAAAAACAAAACGATAAAATATGTTATTAATCGCCTTCCTGATGTAAGGTCGGTGGACCATAAACTTCCCATAGACACGGTGCAGTATTATTTTCAAGTACTCCCTCTCCCTAGGATCCTCAGAATCAAAAAGATCAAGCAGTCTGAGAACAAAGGAATGATCTATATATCTTTTGGCGACTTTTGCATCAGTTTCGGGTGATGCAACAAACCTCAGAAGGAACTCATACACAATCTGCAGATGTGGCCATGAAGGATCCATTGCAGGTTCATCCTCTTCCACATCAAACGCCAACGTCTTGTTCTCGCGAGGCTGGGGCATGAGTTCCCTGAACAAATTTGTTGACACCATCTTTACTACTGCTTGCATCACCACTTCTGTAAATTTTACATTTGCAGACGTGACGTACTCCACAAGCTCCAACAACGTCTGTCGTTTAATCTCCTTTTCTTTAAGGTTCTTTGTAGGATCAGTGAAGTCAAACAAAACACAACACATGTTAAGCTTCCTAATAAACAAGTTGTGCTTCTCAGAATTGGGAACATCCCTAAAACTAGGCAATGCATCATAAGATGCTGCGAGGAGATTCCCATTGAGCTTTAAACTCCCATCTCGAACAAATTTATCCCCTGTTGAAGCTGAAACAGAATAAGGGGCTGAAATAACAGTATTAGCTGATACCCCAACCTTTTTACTTCCTCCATCACTTTTCTTTGAACTAGTTGAACCAGCCACTTTCGACTGCTTCTTCTTCCCAAATATCTGCTTGATCATATTTCTCTACAACCACCCACTTTGCACAAACAAGCAAATATATATATTCAACAGAAATAAGTAAAACTGAACAAAGTAATCAAACTAATATCAAGATTTCGTCTTCAGCTGAAACCCACATGCCACAAACTCAGAATTTCAGAAAATGATGCACTAAAAGAAGTAAATGTTTTCAACCTCAAAGAAATTCCAACTCAGATCAAGAATCAAGCAGTACCTGAATCAAACCCATGTGTAAAGTTTGAAGCTTTTTGACTTAAAACTTAAAACCCAGATGTGCAAAGATAAATTATATCAAAGAAACCCCACCTTTTTCAACTTTCCTCTTCCACTGCCAAAATGGGGTTTACAAATAAAGTATATCCCTGCACGCTCTCTTCCCTTTTCCCCCAAAACAAAGTTTGAAATTGAAATATAATTGCTCTTTCTTTCTTTATACTTGCAGAGGAAGGAGGAATTAGGTGAATCAATTTTGGGGTTCTTAATTTATTTATTTTTTTGGTGTTGTTTGTTGACTGGGTAAATATTGTTCTTGGAATTGTATGATATTATGACTCGGACCAAACGACCAAAGACCCACTCTTAATTCTCTATACTTTCTTGATTGGTACAAGTCAAATGCCCAAACCGGACGGAAAGCAACTTAACAATATTCAAATAGTTCCTAGTATTATTTAATTAATATTTTTGTATATTACATTAAAAATATTAGACACCTTGATTTTATCATTCACAAGAAAAATTTAGAAACATATTGCAATCTAATGGACTTATTAATACCGATTATACCATAAAAAAAAAAAAGAACTTGTGAATTTAGCTATGATTTTATTAAAATACCTTCTTAAATTTAAATAGGAGTAGTAATTTTTCTAACCAAATTTTATGATCAAGATAAGAGAGGCTTATTCAAGTAGTTGAGCATCTTCAATATCAATACATATGTCGAATTCAAGCCATATTAGAGGGTAAATGCGAAAACTATCAATCCTCTCGAAAAATAGAATTGAAAAAAAATTTTGTTGATGAAACAATTAATTAAGCTACTCTCATCTAATTATACATACATTTGAATTTAACTAATTAAACTCTTATATTAATACCAATATAAATTGAGATATTTTAGATTAAGCAGAATGTAGTTTCATGATAAAAATTTGTAATTTTGCATTATTCATTTGTTAGGTTAGTGGTAATAAAACTTCCCTCCATCCAAGTAACTAAAGAGGGATATTTTGGTGATGATGAATTCCTATGTAAGGTATGTAGTTTATGTACAAACATTTCAGTAGAATCAACTAAGGTATCTTGATTAAATATGAAACCCCCAAGGGAATCCTTGACCAGGTCCAAAAGATATTAGCAAAATTATAAGGGAAAAAACACCAAGTAACATGGGATATTATGTGCCTATCAAAAAAGAAAGGATGATGGGGTTTAAGATCATTATATAATATTGTAAATTGAAATTTTAGAACTTCTACTATATTTTTATGGGAAATTTTATGTGAAACAAATATTGTAAGAAGTGATACTCAATAATTGCTTAATGTCCCTGTATTTTTCATATTTGAAGAAAAATGATTAAAATAAAAAAAATATGTAGAATATAAAAAATGGTGGCATCAGCTATCTCTAGTAACAGATTTGATAATTGAAGTCAAGCATTTCATTATAGATGGATTGTGGGACAGATAAAGCTTATATATACACATATACATACATCATGTCATCATATCATATATTAAATATTATATTATTAAAAGAGGGAACACTCCAAATGAAAAGTTGAAACACTAAAATGTCCTTCTATTTAACACTATTCTTATAATATTAATGACAAAAACATAAGTTGTAACTCTCATTTCATGGGAAATTATTTTTATGCGTAAAATGACTATTTTGTCCTTTTTCATAGATGTGTTATACTTTATTCATGTTGCGTAGATGGTTGGCTCAGTCTCCGATGCGATCGGCGAGATTTTTATGTCTTTTGAGTTGAGTTATATCGAAATGGTTGACTTTAGTCCACATTTCGTAATTCGATTGGCGAATGATGGTTCTGTCACTACTATTAGTTTTTATAAGATCCATTTTGGTTTAATACAATGGTTGGTCAGAATTTCGAGGACTTAAATATGAGTTTGAATTGTCAGGTGGGATGTTGGTGAAAATTTGATAAAAAAATTGACTTAGGTAGTATTTTAGGTAAACTGACTCAAATGACAATTCGATTAGCATCGTCAGTTTCAAAACATCTAGTTCTGTCTAGTAGGGTGGTTGACTATAGCCCCAAGATCTTATGATATGATTTGAACATTTACGTATAAAAAAATGAACTTTGGCTTAAAAGGGGTCCAAGGGAATAGTTCTATCAAAACAATCTTTTTTTAGAAGTTCGGCAATTCCATTGAATTAGGAATGTCGATTTTTAGTGCGGTAGTATATCCAATTTATTTTTATCGGGTTCTAAATGAATTTTGAGGGTCTGTTTAGAAGTTTTTAATCATAGCAAAATCTTAATTTTCTGGTGTAGACTCTTAACTATAGAAAATGAGTTTTAGCGACGATATCACTGAGTTAAAAATCTCATCAAACTCATTTCATAATTTTGACATTTCAGAAGCTAGGAAAATTCATCCAATTATACATGCATTTGGATTTAACTAATTAAACTATTATATTACTACCAATATAAATTGAGATAATTTAGATTAAGCAGAATATAGTTTCATGATAAAAATTTATAATTTTACATTATTCGTTTGTTATGTAAATGGTAATAAAACTTCCTTCCATCCGAGCAAGCAAAGAGGGATATTTTGCTAATGATGAATTCCTCTCTAAGGTATGTAGTTTATGTCAGAGGCGGATCCAATATTTAGAAGTTATGAGTGTCATATCGTCCAAATAGGATAAGTGGGTCGATCCGTTCAAATTTTGGTTATAATTTCAGTCATTAATAGTTTTTTTTTTAGATATTTTAATATTAAAAATATATACATAACTACTTAATTTTTTAAAAGAAATAAGAGACTTTATTCTCTCAAAATTCAAGAAAATTCAAATAATGTAAAATAGAATGTCATCAGTTTCAAAAATATCCTCATTCATAGGTCCGAGATTAAGAGATTTATTATGTCAAAAATTTGAACTTGTAGAGTTATCTAATATTGTATAGTTGAGCATAAAAAAAAATAGTTGTAGCTTTAAACCCAATTATCTTTACCTAGGGCTAATATAATTAAAAGATCGAAAGAACCTTTAAATTAAAAAGTTTTAACACAATAATATCTATTATTTTTGAAATTTATTTTTTCAAAAAATTAATATTATTTAAATATATTTTTAATAATATTTATATTGTGTTCAATATTTAACACTGATTAATAGTTAGTATAACGTGCACACATAATACTTGTATCAATTAGAGACTAATACTTAGTGAAAGAGAAAATAAAAAAAATAAAAACATAAAGTAAACTAAAAAAATAATTAATTGGTAAAATAATAATGTGCATCCTCCGAAAGCAAGGGAAGACTCACCAAATCAGCTGACTGCAATGGATCCTCAACAGTGCGCCTGTTGATGACCTCTAGTACCTATCTCTGGATCATCAAACGATGCAATCCAAATGGACGCTAGTACGTGGAATGTACGAGTATGTAAAATGCCTGGATGAAATCGATATAGGTAGAATAATAATTAACATAGAAATACTCAATCCAAAAGTCAAATGTATATCTAAAGCAAGAATAAAGAGTACACAATAGCCAATCAGTACAAATCCAAACCAATCCGAATCCAATCTAATCATTTCAAAGTACTATTAGTATAGAACCTATCTAGGAGTTTTTCTTATCCGACAACAATCACTTATGAGCCAGTGATCGTATAATAATCTCGTCGATGTTGCCACAACCATTCAATACTTGTTAGGGTAAAGAACGAATTGATCCAAAATGGATCTAATCAACCGAGACCTGTATTGTTTAAAGGACCTATCAAGAGGAACATCCCATGTAACGATTTCAATCCTCTCCTACATTTGGCGACGTAGTTGTTGAGTTCAAGTAGGATGCTACTCTTACTTCAATTCAGTGCTCGATACACCTTCCAAGACTCAATGCTTACAAGACAATCTATTCTAATCAACAAATCAGCGAGTCTCTTAATGGGCTCTATTCTAATCAACAAATCAGTGAGTCTGTTAATGGGCTCTTTCGACTCGTCAATTCTATTTAATCATTCTTTCAACAATTCGATAGATGAATTCCGTCAACCTTTCAAGAGTAAATTAGACAATCACGTAGGAGGACTTTCAATTTAAACCAACATCTAGAGTTTAAATTTTAAAACTCACAGGACTATCAAGTTCTGTCAACATATCATTATGCTCACATCACAATCACAATCAATCATTCTCAAATCAAGGCTCTAGACCCAACCCTGAAGTTCACTCATGCAATATTTTATGAAGTAATATGTAGGGTTCATAAAGTAGCTCAAGTAAAAGCATTTATTCAGTAAATCAAGTTTATGATGATCATCAACATATAAAAATACGTAGGATATATATAATTACAAGAAAACATTCAAGAGATCATGCATAGAGACTAAATACCTTCACCTTTCAATCTATCTCAATCAAGGGGCACATGGAAGAACAATTCCATGCTTTATTTTAGTCTTATATACATGGGATGAAGTTTGACAATCAAATTTTTATAGGTTTTTGTTCTGATTATTCGAATTCCTAGCTTCTCTTCTCCTTAGCCATGGTCTTTTGTAGAACATTTAGAAGGCTTTTTATTTTGAATTTAAATTATGGCCTTGGGCCATTTTATTTCCAAAAAAGGTTATATACAAAATTGAGAAAGGGGTCCAAAATAGGTTGGCCCAAAAATATCTACACTTATACCTACCAACTATCATCCTTTCCCTTTCCACAAAGATCAATCTTCCCACACACGCAAAATATATCTCGAGGCCTTGGAAAACAAGCAGTTCAGACTCAAGTTCTTCTGGGTAATCAATCGTTCATAGCTTCTCTGAAGATGGAAGGGGAAGATCGTCTGTACAAGGTAACATAAACATGTTACTGTAAGATGTCTCTGTCGTATGTTTATGGTTCCTACTGATGTGGTGTAAACTAGGAGGATGAGAAACATGTTTTTGCTGTGTATCTCTCTGGATGAAGATGAAGGTTTTGGTAAGTGAGTTGTTATCAGTGATTTTAGATGATTCGAAGAGCTTTGATGTGACCTATTTTGATGGATTGCAGGTAGTCCCTTTTTGATGGATGCTTCTACTGTGGATGTCGATTAGTTGCACAGGACAACCTAGATCTAAAGTCGAACCCTTTTTTCGGATGGGGAGTTTTTTGGAAGATAACCTGGTACTTATGTAGGAGTAGTTTGTGAAGCTGGTTAAGTAAGTACAGTAGTTGTACATGGTAGCTCCTACCCGCTATTTTGTATGCATGTAATTGATGTACTGTCAAAATACAACATATTTTATGCCTAAAACAAGGGATTTTGCAAGTTCTTAATGCGACTTTTTATGGTTTTTATGTGCTTTTCTGTTGTTCTTGCAGAAAATATGTTGACATAATTTTGGGAGAAAATTGGATACGAGCCACCCTACGAGTCGTAGCCCAAGCTATGAATCGTAGTGTACCCTCTAGCAGGAAATAATGTCAAAAATTAGGAATTTTCAAAGTAAAGGTCAGCTATATGAGGCCAGCCTATGAGTTGTATGTCTCACTACGACTCATAAAAAGGGGCCTCGTAGCCTGAAATAGTGTTGCCAAAATTTGGACCAAGAATTGCAACTAGGGACTATGAGAAGATACTAAGAGTCGTACATTAGACCATGGCTCATAGCAATGGATCATAGCAGTCAAGTCCAAAAATGCCAAGTGCTGACTACGACTCGTAGATTACCCTATGATTCGTAACTGCGAACCGTAACTGCTGCCAGTTGTATTTTCTATTTTAGTTTTAGGTCTTTTTGTAAATAGTATAAATAGTTGATGATAGAGTTTTTGCAAGAGAGATTCGATACTTTACAAATTCTACATCAACTTTGAATATTCATAGAGAACTTTTCTAAGGTTTAGTGTAGATTTTAGTATTTTAATTTTGAAGACCGATTTTGGAGGATTTGAAATCACTTGTACTCAACTTCCATTAATCCAAGCTTGTGATTTCAACATCAAGATGTTTTTGTTCTTCATTGCTTTTGGGTAATCTCTCAACCATGTCTTTTATATTCATTGTTTGTGATTTTGCCTTAACCATAAGTAGCTAAGCATCCATAACTTGAGGTTGTGGGAACCATGAGGAGTTGACTTGAAATAATCTAGATTTTGTGCATTTTATTGATTAGGAATTTTGCATGTATTGTCTATTTCCTTTCATTTTGAATGTTGTTTGGTGGTGGCCAACACCAAACACCCCTCTACCATCACGATCCCCACCAAGGTAGTGACTAATAGGAAAAGGGAAGTAGATGACAGGATTTGATTGATGTGTTCTTGTCTGATCAACCAAACCTGACCAAGGGAAGGTTGACTGGGACAATGGATAACGATTAATTGGTACACCATGGTCGCCGACCATGCGCCATGGTGAAATTCAACCTTCACCTTTATAAGAGGAATAGAATAACCTAAGTTACCATCCTGCATGCAATATTTCAATTAGGGTTATGTTATCCAGGGTATTTGAGTCAACAAATCATGGGGAACACAATTTCCTAAGTTGTCCCTCAATTGGATTGTCTTGCATTGGTAGTGTAGTATTTTGATTGTTGTTTCACTTTGAAATTGCAAACCTCTCCCTCCCCTATTTTATATAATATAATGATCGATGCGTGAAATAATTATTAGTGGATCAATATAGTCAAGCCCCGTATTCCCTGTGGATTCAACCCTAACCTCTGGTTAGGTTAATACTTGAGTGCGACCGCTTTACTATTGGAGCATGAACATCAAAATTTATGGCGCCGTTGCTGGGGAATACGCTAGGCTCTTGACTTGATTTCACTGTTAGTTAATTCAAGTATTAATTTCTAGATTCTCTTATATTTTACTTTTATTTTGGCTAGCTTTTCTTTTGTACAGATACATAATTGTGATATCCTTGCGTCTCAGCCAATATAGTGATCCATCAGGCTACTAATCTAATGGCTGAAGAGAAGCTCCCGATCGTTGGTGATCTGTTTCAAGCATTGCAAAGACGTATTCTGTTCTATGGAAAATCATTAGAGGATCCTCAAATTCACCTTTAGAACCTTGCTCAGGTCTATCCGATTGCCTTGGGAACATTACACCATCTTGGTATGTTATAGCTCTTCTGATTTTCCCAATGACTCTTAGAGGTGAAGCTGCATCGTGGTGGTCCAAACTTCCGTCAGATGTTTGTACCAACTGGGGAGAGGTACAATGATTTTTCCTGATGACCTTCGAGGTGAGTCTAGACAAGTTCAAACTTCAAAACCACATTCTCAACTTCCAATGCATGCCTGGTGACTCATTAAGCACTACTTGGAAGCGGAATAAAGAATGTGTTAGTAAAAGTCAGGAGCATGGACTTTCAGACAGAGAGTTAGTAGCAAGTTTCTATAGGGCATTGAACTCGGAGAAATAAGGTCAGGCAGATGCACTAGTTAGAGGAAAATGCTGGAATTTTCTGATGGCACCATTTGCAGAAGTAATTGAACAACTGGACAAACTGGTTACTATTAGTCAAGTATATGAGCCAATGGAAGAGCGACAAACTGCCTAGGCAAGTACTTCTTGTGGTAGTTTTGGCCAAGTGAGAGAAAGTGGTGTAAATACATGGCTTAGATTGCCACACCATCACTATAATGATGACAAAAGCTCCCGCATTGAAAATATTCTTGCTTTGTTGGTGAGGCGAGCAGATCCCAAGGAGAGCTCTTGAGAGAAATTAAATTTGATATTATCAATATCAACTACAATGTTGATCAATATTTGGGAGCGATTCAACGACTAGATGTTCAACTCAGAGGAGTGTCAGAGAAGCTTGAGTGGATTCAAGGTAGTTTGCCCCAAAAGGAACACATTGGTTAGAAGGATTCACCAAAGCTTGAGGAATTTTGAGTACTCATGATGACTAAGTCGAGCTGCGACATTAAAAAAGACGCTTCTTAGGAGGCAACCCAAGTATCTTTAATATTTTTGGCTTGTTTTAAGTTTATCTTGGTTGTTTGAATTGTTAGGTAGCAGATTGATGTTTGTTTTGATTTTTAAGACATTAAACAGTTGTATTATTTTGAAGATTGGTGTATCTTGAGTTTTTGTTTGCAGGTGTAAATCAAGTACTGAAAGTGTGAAGAATGGCATTTGAAGCAGTCTCTATGACTAGGCCTATGAGCCGTAGTGCACACTATAACTCATAGTCATGCCTCGTAAAGGGAAACAATGTTTGATTAAAGTCAGCACATACACTACGAGCCAACCTTACGATTTGTAGGGCCCCCTACGAGTCGTAAGTGGGGTTCGTAGTGCCCAATTATGATTTTTGAATTTTTTTGAGTTTTGGGTCTGCTACGAGACCAAGGCGTACGAGTCGTATGAGGCCCTACGAGTCGTAATTGGGGTTTCGTAGCCCCAATATTCAGAATTCTCAAAGTCAACCCGGTTGAGTATATGAGGGGTCAAAATTCATTTGACCCCTAAATTTCCCCATTTTAAACAGTTACTTCCCCCCAAAGCTTTCCCAAAACCCTTTCCTACTATTTCGATCTCTCTTTTCGATGATCCACGTCACTTTTCGACGAGATTTTTCGGCGGGTCCTTCTTTCTAGGGTTTTGGCTTCTCCATTTCTCTCACAGTGAATTATTTTCTTATCATTCTCTCAATTGGTATGTTTGCTTGGTTAAATCTTGCACACTCATGTTATGATTTTAGTATATTGTTGAATGATTGTGTGTTTAGTGGTAATATTGAGTATACCCATCATAAAATGATGGTCTAAATGTGAGAATTGGGGTTTCATTGATTAAATGTCCCTAGTGTTGTTTTGAATTGTGAAAACACTCTTGTTGGATTGTTATGATAATGGAAATCTTGCCATATCTAAATGTTGATCATGTTATGAAATGGTTATATGATGTGTGATTTATAATGGGTTCATGGCGGGGTTGGAATTGGGGTGTTGGTGTGTGTTTAGAGTGATTGTTTGAGATACCCCTGTGTGGATTTGTTTTAAACCTCTTTAAACTCCTATTATTGTGTGTTAGTGTTGATAATTGTGAGTTTGGGGATCGATTATTCTTGGGTATTTCTTGAATGTGAAAGGGAAGTGTTGTTTAATCGTTTTAATCATGAATAGATGTTTATGGAGTAAGTTTTGACTTGGGTCGACATATTTGAGTAATGGGATTGTTTGTGTGCTTGAGATAGTGTTTAAATCTTGCTTCGATGCTGTTTATTTTTAGTTGGAATGATTTGGGATTTTTGTGGTGAAGGAACATGCACTATAGATACCTATTTTTTTTCTGCTATGTAATCTTCCTATGACTCGTAGGTTTTCCTATGAGTCGTAGTGGCCCTTCGTAGGGAACAATAGTAACCTATGGTTCCTTACCGTTTACCATATGCGACCCACCTACGGGTCGTAGTGTCTACTATTAACCATAGTGAGGGACTCGTAGAACCTGTCTTATGCTTAAAAGTATTCTGTTAGCTGCTAGGAGCCTAGTTATGACTCGTAGGTCACCTACGAGTTGTACATATGCCTCGTACCTGCAAATTTGCAGCTGGTGCAGTGTCAAAATTTTTCTGTGTTCTACTTTTTGTTCTCCTTTCTTCTTGCTTCTTTCTTTGTTTCTATTCTGAGTATGTACGAATGTGGTGCTCATTATGGGTTTGCAATGTAATTTTTAGGCCCTATGGCTCTGAAGGGTAGAAAAGAAGCTATTAAAGCTTTGGGGCGATGGTTGAGAGATGGAGCCTCCGATACCAAACAGTCAGAGGGATCTAAAGAGGTTCGCAGAGTTAGGATTGACCCCGAGGAAAATATGCCTCAAACTATATTCAGAGCTGCACAGACCCCGATGGAAGTTACTAGTTCCTCCTAGTCTGACTAGGAGGGCGATGGAGAGGGTCAGGTAGCAACCCATTACACTCAGAGACAGGTTCACAGGAGGCATCCCAGACCCCATATGATGTTGCAGAGTCATAGCCCCCGATTGACCCATCTATTTCCTCTACTGATCCTAGAAATGTCAGATGGGGAATCGAGGGTATGAAGGCTATCTATGGCAAATGCTTGGAGCTAAAGGGACAGGGAAAGCCTTTCTGGAAATTTCACAAGGAGTCGAGGTTGAATGACTCTGGGTTGAGTAGGGTGCCAGACTTGGAAGCAGAGATTGATCGGTATGGACTAAGGTGGCTATCACAGAGGTTGGGCAAGTATGCCCTATATCTAGTTTGCGAGTTTGACGTTGCCTATGCTGCTACTATTTTCAGAGATCTTTCCAAAATAAAGAAAGCCTTGGAGTAGTCCAGGTTATGAGAAGTCTTAGTCTGGGGTCAACTGGTTAATATTTCAGAGGAAACCATTAGGAGGGTTCAGTTTTGTCCGACTTACAGGTTACCATGCTCCATCGCAGAGTATGATGATAAGATCGAGAAGATGAGGCGGACAATGGGTGACAAGAACATGGACCTAAAAATTAAGCTTCTCAGGTGGATAACTAGTCAGATTTGTAAGGGAGGTGCTGAGCCTACATGGGTCACAAACCACGCCGATCCGATCGTGAAGTCTCATCTTTCATTTCTGGCTTACTTTTGGTGGTCCATTATCCGCTCACACATCAGGCCTACTTTCACAAATAATAATGATCACTTTGGAGAGGGTTGTGCTGCTAGCCAGTATCTTAGCTGGCTATGATATAGATTAGGCCCGCGTTATGGCGGAGCAAATACATGAGTCAGCTATACGGACTCAGACCTCATTGCCTTTTCCCATCTAGATACATGGACTATGCAATGAGGCTGGACTACGTGTCTTTCTCCACCTGGACCCACATGTAGAGACCCTGCATACCATGGATCCAACCTGATTAATGACAATCCGGTGGCCTTCTAGCAAGTAGCTTCTCCTCCTATTCCATATTCATTTCCTCCAGAGCCACATACTCAGGAGCTTACTCTAGCTACCACCAGTTCCACTCCAGTTGCAGCATAGCCACCACCAGATGTTGATACTGAGGCGATGCCATCCTCAAATACACCTGCACCAGCACCTTCTACTTCTTAGGTTACTTTTGCAGACTATCCTCTTATATCTTCTTTTGCTTTTCAGGCTTTAGTGCGCAGGTTAGCAAACAGGGAGCTCCAGTTGAGCAGATTGATGAGCCAAATCAAGCCACGGGTTCATCAGATGGTCCACGACTCGGAGGAGAGGGCCAGAGCATTCACTATTGATATTATAGATTGGAGAGTTGCTGTGGTGGATGCTCGGGTTAACGCTTTCGAGGACTGAGTTTAAAGGAGGCTTGAGGGTACCCGACATGATGATATGGCTACCGTGAAGGATGAGTTGGCCAAGTTCAAGGCCAATCTGATGAAGACGTTAGCATCCCCAATAACAGTCCCGGAGGTGGCACTAGAGGCTGATGATGTGATTGAGTTATTTGATAATCTACCACATGTCCACAGGAAGAGAACCCTCGAGAGTGACGACGCAACTGTAAGCCATAAAAGACCTAAGATAGCTGATGAGGTGGCAGAGCTGGAGGAGCAAATTATTGATGAGGTGGTCCAAGAGTCCTTGGCTATGGAGACAATGAGGAGGGATCAAGAGCAGCAGATAGCACATGGAGCTGGTAGTTTGGGTACAGCTACAACCCAGACCAACGAGGAGGATAGAGAGCCCTAGGACCAGATGAATGCCGGGGCTTGAGCACCATGTGTTTGATACTTTTGATCCTCGTCCTTATTGATTTTTTTGGATACTTGATTCTCACTATTGTTTTCTTTAGATAATATGGTTTTTTTATTGCTTTTATGGATGTTTTATTTTGGATGTTTGGTTTTATCTAATTTGTTGGATGATTGGTTTAGTTTTGGATTTTTAAAGCTTATTATATATATATATATATATATATATATATATATATATTTT
>JAABOM020000092.1:8761671-8800325 GCA_011800125.2 Solanum clarkiae
CAAGTGCCTTTATGTGCCAAGGAAGAATCTAGATTTCATGCCAAGTAATACGAAATCAAGTAGCCTTACATACCTCGATGTATGACCTTGCTATTACCTCGAAATAACCTTTTCTTCCTCCAAATATTTATCTACAACATAGTAGGTGATACAACTAGCATTAGAAGCCAATAGATACACCTTGGCAGCACAGTCTCATAAAAAACAACATACGGGCAGCAAGTATATAATTATAAACCCGAGCGTATTCTTTCAATCTTTCCGCCTCTAATCATATTTTTTCCTACACATTCTCATATGTATATCATGTGCAGCCTATTTTCGTACCATAACAGTCTTACAACAACCCACAAAGAACAACTAATAACAATTCTACACAACATACAAATGGGCGGCATTTACATCCCTTCGCCCCATTTTGACATCGACAATCCCAAGCCTGTCCCAACTTTAACCAAACTGTCCTCAACACATTTATACATAAGAACAGCCCTATAATAGTCTTAGAACAGTACCAAAGTAGTCATTAAGGATGTGAGGCAATAGCCTCCATACATCAGCCCACAAGTTCCAATTAAAATTACACTTAAGATAGCACAATAAAACTCGTTTGTTAAATAAGTCCAAAATCAGGGCAGCAACCTTAGGACAATATCTATAACTCGAACCTTGTTAATAACATCAAACTTCTCTTCATAATACAGCCCACAAATCATAGAGAATTCACTAAAACAAAAGGCAAGTGTGCAGCAGCTTTCTAAACACATGTTGTCCAAATTTTCAGCACAAGCATAACTAGCATATACTTCTTATTTTTCATGAAGAAACTATACTAAATACATGAATATAATTACTTACCTTTTCCTTCAAGATTCAACCTTCCTTTAAGAACCCCAGAGGGTTGTATTAGCTGCTTTGTAAAGTGAAGTAAAGAGAAGACAAGAGTTTTTTTTTTTTGGAAAGCTGAAAAATTGTTGCAAGTAAAATGACTAAGGGGCTACTTTTGAGCCGTTTGTAAAGGCTATTTTGGCCAACCTTCTCTTTCACTTTTGACCACATGTTAGTACATATTAAGAAGCTAGTGATACAGCAGCTTAGCCCTCACACTTGGGTCTAAATGGGTCTCAAAGTTGATGGGCCTTGGCTACTCATTTTCCAAATTCCTCTTAGTTAGTTTTGGGCCCAAATAGTCAAGTGGGTTGTGATGTACTTGGGCCCTTTGAATATCTTTCTTAGGCTGAAAATGTAGTCTATTTATGATGCTAAAACATGGGCTAAAGTTACACCCTTTACACGGACTTTATTCATAATCAAACTTTGATAAATTCAACATCGGGCCTCGTCTCCGTTTAGCTAGCAATTTTAAGCTAAGCAAGTAGGCGACTCACCTGCTAGCTTCTTAATACCTACGAGCACCTCACTTCTCTCACTTTATTTAAGGTCGTGATCTCCCTAATTCGACTTAAAACTTATTTTCACTCGGCCCTCTTTAGCGTTAGACATACATATCGCCCTTTAATTGGAGATTTTAGCACTTTTAAAAATTAGCACTAATTTGAGAAGCCATATCATATTTCATTTGCATAGTACTAGTATTGTAAGATGTGGAGTGTTACAAAGTATATATGGACTGATTTGGAGTATATGTGATCGGTATTCCGGCAAGCTATGGTCTCTCTTCTCCTAGACTGAGTTGAATGTTTAAATTTTGTTTTAGTAGCTTGAATATAGAGCTAGCAATGGGTTAGGTGGAGGCCGTATATATTTGAACTAATTGTACCGACTGAATTATATGATTGTCTGGTTAGCTATGTGACCTGTTGAGAACACTTATGTTTAGTATACGGACTGCCTATTGAATTCAGGATTACTTGGGACTGACAGAGTACTTGTTTGGCATATTAAGGATACATGTGATCGATATATTCACTGTGTACCATATTATGATTATCTATTTTTTTTGGGCCTTACTATAGCTTAGGATAGTGATACCCTAGTCTTACACTGGTTAGGATTGGTAGGCTACTATATTTTTATCCAGTGTGATTTGAGAGACATAGATCCCTGTAGAATGGACTAGCAGACTTGAGTTTGTAGAGTTAAGCATTAGATAGGTCGTAATAAGATGGGAACCTAATTATTCATATGATTGATTGGTTATCTTAGAGCATTCCCGTGATATGTCATATTTTGCTCCGATATAAGGAGACCGATGAGGTCATTTTGGAAATCGGTGTAAGCTCCATCCAATTAAAGGCCTGATCATGTCCCCATAATTGGGCACATATTGTCCCACAAAGATGTGTGTAAACAATGATTCACTACTTTCTGTATGCCCCTAGTTAGAGAATATATAATAGGTGGCTCTATCGTTAGAGGTGTTATTGATGAATGACTTTTTTAGACAAATTTGAGGCTTAACAGCTAGGTCAAAGCATTGGCCACATCTAATCCTACCTTGGGTTGAAGTCCCAGTCATAACTTGGGTTGATGGCTTGGTCATATCTGCGTCAACGGGTGGGTCATGGTATACAGTCTAGGTTAGAGTCCCGATTAGATTATGTTAACAAGTTCATGGTTCAGCACACAAAGTCGGTTTACAAGATTAGTGAGACTTGACACTATTGAACCATACACCTATTCACCCTACCATTGTGCATGGGTGTACCTTCTGGAATTGGGGGGGGGGGGCTGATTAGCATACATGCATAGACAGTAGGTCCTTACACCTATGGACATTACTATACCTTTGCTTGGTTTTGGTTGCTCCCATATTCACCGGCATACAGTTTTAGTTCTTGTGATTGAATGCTTGTAGAGTTATATTCTAATATATCCCTACTTTATTTACTGTCACACTCAACTAGCATATGATAGCTATTGGATACTATATTTCTGGTACTCACTATACTTTTTGTATCTCTATTTCATAATACAGGTCCTGTCATAAGCCAATAATATTGGTTTCTTCTATTGCAGTTGCTATATTCAAAGACTAGTGGTGAGCATTGGACGTCCTTGGATCCTTCTTATTTTCATCTGTATTTGTGGCTGTCTTTTATTATTTGAGACTTGCCTTGCATATTGTTTTGGTTTTGTATGTATGTAGAGATATATTATGTCTCAGTTATGTTGTATCGTATCTATAATAGTTTTGTATACGTGACTTCAAGGTCCTAGTAGGGTGTTTTGTAGTTGTTGCACATGTGTGGTGTGTACACACACACACACATATATAGTGTATCAGTTTTATTTCTTTATGACTAGAATGTTAGTGGTTTCTTCTATGTTAATCTTATCCCTCACACACGTTATTAGTAATTCCAGATCAAGGTTAGGCTTGCCTATCGAGGGAGGGGATAAGGTAGGTGCTATCATGACCTGTAAAGAATTAGGTCGTGAAAAGTTGATGTCAGATCCTCAGATTTGTTAGTCTCACCTTTATAAAGCTATCGTCTAGTAGAGTATCGCGAATAGAAGCATAGACATATATGACTTATCTTTGAAAGACTACAAGATGTACTATGAAACTCCTCTGTGATTATATCATTTCATGCTATTCTTTGTAGTTTTGTGGAATCTCATTATCTCATTCTTTTGTGGATATTCCATTTAGAGGTCTGCCTCTGTGTAGAGTTAGGTATGCAACACCAGCTCTGGACCAAGACCTTTCTCTAGAGCCTGCTAAGAGCATTTAAATGCCCCTATTCCCCCACAGCTAAGGGACCAGCAGTGGAACGATACCTTGCCACACCTATGATGATATTGATAGTACAAGTAGCTAGTACCCTCCTACTAGCAACTCTTAAGGGTTCACAACAGGCACTAACTCCAAATCCAATGACACTAATACAGCCAATGTAACCTCCAGCTCTCACTCCAGCAGAGCATACAACTCTTATGGTTTAGTTAGATGTCATAAAGGATGTTTGGACTTATGAGGATTTGTGGGTGCTTGGTTACTTTCTCAGATTGGGCCCTTTAAGGTTTTCAAGTGTCATTGGAGAAGATGCCCATCAATTTCTACTGACCTCTAAGGAGAGGATGCAAACTGTGATGTTGTTAGAGTTAGAGGAGTATTTATCATGGATTATCAGGTACATGAAGCTGCCAAATAGTGGTGGAGTGCTTACATGGACACCATGGTAGTTGGGTCACCTCTAGTGTCATGGAAAGAGCTTTCTAATACGTTTTGATGTGCTATCAAAATACAACACTTTTGATGCTTTTAAAACTTTGAATTTTGTGTGTTCTCAATGCGATGGTAGTTAGTTTTATATGTTTTTGTGTTATATTTGTAGGATTCTCGGGTTGGCCTTGAATTTTGGAAGAAATACAGAAGTTGCTAATTTTTGATGCAATACGAGACCCTTTATAGGCCATAGTAATTCTACGGGTGGTGGAGTTGTTTCATGAAAAAATTCAAAGAGGGTTTGATTTTCTAATGTTGATTCTACAAATATGCAGATGGATCGTAGATTGATTTATGAGTCGTAGAATATGGTTCGTGCCCTAAGAATCAGAGATTGGGACTTTCTGAAGATTTATCAGATAAAACCCCCTTACGGGTCATAAAGCACTTTACGAGCCATAGAGGTAGTGCCATGGACTTGAAGTCCAAACTTCTAGTAGCACTGTACGAGGCCCTGATTACGGGCCATGGAATGCAATATGGCCCGTAAACCTGTTCCTGAGGTGTACCGACCCAACTATCTTATTATGTTTAGGGCATGTATTTGAAATATTATAAATAGGTTTTTAAGGTTATTTTTCAGAAGTTTTCGCATAGTACACAGAAAATGCAGTTATTAGAGAGAGAAAACAGTGAGATTACGTTGGAGAGTATTGAGAACACTTGTACTTTAATTTCATCTTTAATCTTGTGATTCTCTTTGAAGTTGGATTGACTTGTTCTTAATTCAATTGTGTAAGTGCTCTATTATGTTATTCCAATTTCTAAGTCTTGCATCTATGCAAAGTATGAGTAGCTAATTCTACAACTAGGGTAATGGGAACCACAAAGAACTAACAAGGTAGAACCGAATAATTCATAATTCTTGGAAAGTGTGCATGCATGTATTAATTAACTCTCTTTGTTTTGCATGTTTTCTAGTGGTAGCCAACATTAGAACCCGCCTAGTGTTACTGACTGGACCAAGGTAATAATGAATAGGAAAAAAGATTAATTAACAGGATTCAATTGATGTGTTCTCATCTAATCAACCAAACTGGACCAAGGGGATGTTATACGGGGACTAATAGGTAAGGGTTAGTAATGCACACTATGGAGGTGGGCCAAATCACATAGTGAAATTCACCTCTCTCCTTTGACAAAAGAGTTTATAAACTTAACTTATCATCCTGCATGCTAACACTAGAAACAAATTAGGTTATCCGAAGATACTAAGTTAGGGAATCATGGGAACATAATACCTTAATGTATGTCCATATTAATTTCACTCTTGCGTTAGTTTAGTTTTCCATATTATTGCAACCCCCTTCCCTTCGTGGAAGTAAGTTGGTTAACTACTCAAATTATGGTAATTGAATTCTCTTCGGTCTACATATTTCCTAGGGTTCGAACCTAACCTTTGGTTAGGTTCTATTTCTTGACAACGACCCTTTTATCCTAAAAAAGGAGGTGTAACTTGGGTGACATCACGTTCTTGGCGCAATTTGTCCCTAAGAGTCTCAGAGATAAGCTTCGTGATCAGTTTTCCATATTGGAGCATGACACTATCATAGTGTCAAAGTATGAAGCTAAATTTCATGAGTTGTCCAAATATGTCACTTCTATATTGCCTACGAAGGAGGAGCAGATAAGATGTTTTGCCAAAGGTCTGAGGAAGCAACTTCGAATTAATACCTAATCACTAGTCATAGTAGGAAACCCTTTATAGATACTTTTTACCATAGTTCTATGATTTAGAAGGTACATCGTGAGGCCCATGGGGTTAGCTATAAGTGGGCTTTCTATGAAGGTTGTTACAGTGGACATAATCAATATTTAGGAAATAATTTGATAGGTCTCGATCGAGGTTGCAGCAAGGTCAGTCTAGCCATCCCTTCTAGACTTCGTTGTAGGATGAAGGTAGTACCTAGTCCCAAGATACTTCTAGAAAGATCGGTCCTACCTATCCTACAAGGCAAAGGTTGAGGGACAGAAGTCCAGTACCTTTAGGGTAGGGCAGGTCCTCTTAGGAAGCTATCTAGAGATTTAGAACTTTTAGATAAAGTTAATGATGGGTTGGAGGTTTGGAAACATATTTTGGAGTCTAAAAGAGTTCTAATTGATCAAGATCAAATAGACTATGTGGAGTGCAAATTTAATATTATGAGGGATAAAGAGGACATGGCAGTGAGGTTTACTGCTTAACCTATTCCCAAGAGGAAGAAAGCTTTAAATATCTTAGGTCCATTAATCAGAGTAGTGGTGATATCAATGACAATGTCATATGTCACAATAGGTTATCATGGATGAAATGGAGCATTTCCTCTAGAGTATAGTGTCATAAAAAGATACCGCTTAAACTTAAAGGTAAGTAGTACAGAATGGTAGTTAAACCGCCTTTGCTATATGGGGTGGAGTGCTTGCCAGTTAAAAAATTGTTTCTTTTTCATGTTTAGAAGACGCATATTGTGAAAATGAGTATGTTGAGATGGATATGTGGAAATACTAGGTATAATAAGATTAGGAATGAGGTTACTCAAGAGAAGGTAGGGGGTGGTCTTTGTGGTAGAAAAGATGACATAAGTGAGACTGAGATGGTTTGGGCATATGTAGAATATGTATTAATGCACCTATTAGGAGGTGCGAGAGGTTGTATTTAGGGGTATGGATAGGGATAGAGGTAAACCAAAAAAATATTGGAGAGAGATGATTCGACAGTATATGACAGAGTTTTATACCGTTGGCATGACCTTAAATAGAAAGGAATAAGAGTCACGTACTAGGATAGAAGGTTAATAAGCTAGTAAGGATTCTATTAGGATATGTGAGAGGTTGGATTTAGGGGTTATACAGAGGGCTAGAGGTAGACCAAAAAAGTAATTGTACGAGGTTATTAGACAGTATATGGCACAACTTTATATCACCAAAAACATGACTTTAGATGAAAAGGGATGAGAGTCACATACCAGGGTAGGAGGTTAATAGGCTAGTAGGGATAGGATGTTGTTTTGCCTTGTAATTTAGTAGGTTAGTAGGATTAGTGGCATCACTATATGTTGTGTTGTTACTGCTTGCTTTTTATTTTACTACTTTTATTTTTATTTTTTTAACTTGTTATTACTTTTCAGTTTTGTCGCTACTTATTATTTATTATTTTTCTACTTTTGGGCCTGATATATTTGAGCTGAGGGTCTTTTGAAAACATCCTCTCTATACAAAGAGGTAGTTATAAGGATTGCGTATACTCTACCTTCCCCAAACACCACTTGTGAGATTCCACTAGGTATGTTGTTTGATTATTTATTCATAATTTTCATAGCTTGTCATGTAGTAAAACAATTTCATATCAACCAATAGAATTCATAAAATCTTATTCATGGAATAGCTCATTTTCATGTAATTCATGTAATGTGCATGTAAGCCATCCATGATTTACATTTTTCGCTTAATTATACATATCACTAATTGAAGTAATAAATTTCTAACTAGAAAAAAAGTTGAAAGATGTTTTTCATTTTTCGGAAAAGGTAAACATTTTGAATCAGATTCAGTTTATCAAACGATACACACTTGATTCTAAATATATTATACTATAATAATAAGGTTGTACGCATGCCAAGTGATTGAAAATTAAAAAAAAAAAAGAAAAGAACTTGGGGATGAAAAACACCCTTTGCTCTTCAAGCCATATGACTTTCTTGGATATTTTGAGTTTTTGGGACAGAAGCAAGACGAGAAGCCGGCGTCAATGTTCTCAAGGCTTATTGTGATTGTGATTGTCGAGAAAAAAATCGAAAAGGCTCTCTATATCCATCGGTACTATAGCACTCGTTGGATTAGATCAGTGACGATAACAGCCGATCAGTTTCGGTTGATATCTTGTCAACAACTTCACGGTCGAAGAGTGGCGTAATCCCATCCAGACACTGCAACATTCCGGCAGATTTCTTCGACCACCAGAAAACTGTACCACAAAGGTTTTCGGCATCGATTCTTCTTCCGGC
The DNA here is from genome assembly GCA_011800125.2 of Solanum clarkiae. Classification (NCBI taxonomy): domain Eukaryota; kingdom Viridiplantae; phylum Streptophyta; class Magnoliopsida; order Solanales; family Solanaceae; genus Solanum; species Solanum clarkiae. The sequence goes on from JAABOM020000092.1 coordinate 8,769,847, forward strand.
GTCGAATGTTCTTTCGAGTAACAGCGATCGACGTCGAATCTTCTTCTTCTCCTTCCGGCGTCAATCGACAACACTTGAATCTTCTTCTTCTCCGGCTCTGGCACCGACATTGCTTCTTGGTTTCAGAGATCAGTTTCAAGAATTTCAGGAAATACTACGAATTACCCAGAAAAATTTGGTTTCAAATTGTGAATTAGAGTTTTTCGGCGAGCAACAGTTTCTAGCGTAAGTTGCAGTTGGCTGCACAGCAGCTACAAAATAGGAGTTAGATAGAATATAGACTAACGATGTATAGCCAAGTCAAGATAAGATGGGATGGCCGTTCAGAGGCCGCAGCCCCCAGGGTAATCCTTGGAGCTTTCTCCATGCCCGACAAAGAGAACTTGGTGTGGATCGGGGTAGCTAGCTACCAGCTCGTCTAACTAATGTACTGATGTAATTCCATTCTCTTGCATCTTCCAGGTGATATCCTCCAAACTCCCCTCCGTTCAATACTTTCTTGACTATAATATTTGTATACTGATCTTGTTTTGTGTTTTGAGTACTGTGCCAATTTTTGAATATTATAGAATTCTTGTAGTTGAAACTCTTTCTTTTTTATCCTGTTTTATCTGTATTTCTTGGTCGTATCACTGTTCTATTTGTAGATCTTGTTCTGATTATTGTTAGATATTTGTATTTCTAGTTGCTTGTTGTTTCCTCGCTGCCTGGTACTTTTTGCTTATATCTTATCCGTTCTTATCATGATTGTGGGCTGTATAGCACATCTTCCTATTGTTGGTAATTTTCTGGTTGTTTCTGTCTTACTGGTATACTCGCTAGTTTGTCTACTATTTTACTTATTTTTTTCTGGATCTTGTAGCTTAGAGAGTCTTTAGTTCTTAGTTACTGGCATCAGGACCTCATGGTGGACTAGGGTCATGTCATCGATCGAGGTTGAGGGTTAAGGGAGACTCGGGGGTATTCAATTTAAGGGTGGGGTCGTGGAATATAGGATCACTTACAGGGAAATCTACAGATCTAGTGAAGTGTCTTAAGAGGAGACATATTAATATAGCATGTGTCCAGGAGACCAGATGGGTAGGTACTAAGGCTCGGGATATGGATGGGTTTAAGTTGTGGTACTCGGGTTGTTCTAGGGATAGAAATGGTGTGGGTATCTTAGTAGACAAGGGTCTGAGGGAGTATGTTGTGGTGGTTAGGAGGGTTAATGATAGGATGATAACTATCAAACTCGTGGTTGGTAGACATGTGGTGAACGTAGTTAGTACTTATGCGCCTCAAGTAGGCCTAGATGAGGAAGTCAAAAGGCTCTTTTGGGAGGATCTGGATGAGGTTGTGCGAGGCTTACCGGAGACGAAAAAACTTTTCATTGGGGGTGACTTTAATGGGCATATCGGGGCAACTACTAGCGGTTTTGAAGGTGTTCATAGAGGCTTTGGTTTTGGGGAGAAGAGTGGAAGTGGGACGTCTCTCTTGGATTTTTCCAAAGCCTTTGAGTTAGTGATTGCCAACTCGTGTTTCCCAAAGAGGGAAAACCACTTGATTACCTTCCGTAGTACGGTAGCTAAGACTCAGATTGACTACTACTTCTCCGAAAGGGAGATAGAAGCTTATGTAAGAATTGCAAGGTTATTGCGAGTGAGAATGTTTCCACTCAACATAGGCTTTTAGTGATGGATGTGGAGATCAAGAGGGAAAAGAAGAAGAAGGTTATGTATTCCCAGCCTCAGATTAGATGGGGAGGCCTTACTCCTGCCCTTTCCCGCGAGATAGAAGAAAAGTTGAGAAACTTAGAGGCGTGGAGTAGTAAAGGTAATGTGAACAGTATGTGGGACATGACTGTTGGTTACATAAGAAAGGTAGCTACCGAGAAACTAGGGGTTTCGGGAGGGATCTTTTGTGGACGTCAAGGCGATTGGTGGTGGAATGATGAAGTCCAGGGTAAAGTGAAATATAAGAAGGTCGCCTACACAGAGTGCCTAGAGTGTAGGGATGAAGATGAAAAGCAAAATCTTAAGGTAATCTATAAGACGGCCAAGTCAGAAGCTAAGAGGGAGGTGACGAAGGCTAAGTCAGCAGCGTTTGAGCGCCTGTATGAAGAGTTAAGTGATAAATGCGGGGAAAAGAGATTTTATAGGCTTGCTAAAGTAAGAGAAAGGAAGGCTCGCGACCTGGACCAAGTGAAGTGCATCAAAGATGAGGAGGGCGAGGTGTTAGTGGATGACATTTTCATTAAATTAAGGTGGCAAGCTTACTTCCATAAACTCTTAAATGAAAAAGGAGATAGGGATATTAAGTTGGGTGAGTTGGCAAACTCCAAAAACCATCGTGATTTTGGGTATTGCAGGCGGTTTAGAGTAGAGGAGGTAAGACGGGCTATTAGTAGGATGAAGATGGGGAGAGCGATCGGGCCCGATGAGATTCCGGTAGACTTTTGGAAGAACATGATCAAGGATGGCATTAAGTGGTTGACTAGATTGTTTAACGTTATTATGAAGACTGCCAAGATGCCTGAGGAATGGAGGAGGAGTACAATGGTTCCATTATACAAAAATTAGGGAGATATTCAAAAAAGTAACAATTACAGGGGTATCAAGTTATTAAGCCATACTATGAAGGTCTGGGAGAGACTAGTGGAGATGAGGGTGCGAAAAGTAGTATCTATCTCGGAGAATCATTTTGGATTCATGCACGGGCGGTCGACTACTGAAGCAATTCATCTTGTTCGGAGGTTAGTGGAGAAATATAGGGAAAGAAAAAAGGACCTTCATATGGTGTTTATTGATCTCGAGAAAGCATATGACAAAGCCCCAAGAGAGGTCCTATGGAGGTTTCTAGAGGTGAAAGGTGTCCCAGTGGCATTTATTAGGGCAATTAAGGACATATACGATAGATCCAAAACTCGAGTAAGAACGGTGGGAGGAGACTCGGAGTATTTTCCTATCGAGATGGGACTCCACCAAGGATCTGTATTGAGCCCTTTCTTGTTTGCCTTGGTGATGGACGAGCTGACGTGATCCATCCAGGAGGAGGTTCCATGGTGTATGTTATTTGCTGATGACATAGTATTGATTAATGAGACTCGGGCTAAAGTTAATGATAGGTTGGAGGCCTAGAGGCATGCCTTGGAGTCTAAAGGATTCAAGTTAAGCAGGATCAAAACTGAATACATGGAGTACAAATTCAGTGGTGAGAGGGATGAGGCAAACTTTGATGTGAGACTTGCCACTCAACCTACCCCTAAGAGGAAAAACTTTAAGTACCTTGGGTACATTATCTAGAGTAGTAGCGATATCGACGAGGATATCACACATCGTATTGGGGCTACATCAACTAAATGGAGGCTTGCCTCTGGAGTATTGTGCAATAGGAAGATACCACCTAAACTCAAAGGTAAGTTTTACAGAATGGTGGTTAGACTATCGTTGTTGTATGGAGTGGAGCGTTGGCCAATTAAAAAGGCACATGTTTAGAAGACGCATGTCACAGAGATGAGGATGCTAAGATGGATATGTGGTCACATCAAAAGCGACAAGGTTAGGAATAAGACCATTCAGGAGAAGCTGGAGGTGGCCCCGGTGGTTGAAAAGATAAGAGAAGCGAGACTGCAATGGTTTGGACATGTGTAGATAAGGAGCACCGATGCTCCTGTTAGGAGGTGTGAGAGGTTAGCTTTGGCAGATACTCGGAGGGGTAGAGCTAGACCGAAGAAGTGCTTGGGGGGAGGTGATTAGACAAGATATGACAGAATTTGATCTCACTGAGGACATTACCTTATATAGAAAAAAGTTGAGGTCGCGAATCAGAATAGCAGGCTAATGGTAGGGTTAGGTGCTTTTTTTTCATCATGTGTTCGCTTTATCTGTCGTGTGTGTTAGTTTTATTTTATTTTAGTTTATCATGTGTTCCCTTCCTTTTATCATATCTAGTTTTAGTTTGTTACGGGTTTTGAGATGAGGGTTCCCAGGAAACAGCCTCTCTACTTCTATGGTAGTGGTAAGGTCTACGTACATTCTACCCTCCCCAAACCCCACTTGTGGGATTTTACTGGGTATGTTGTTATTGTTGTTATTGTGCGTGTAAGCCATCCATCATTACAAATCTTAGCTTAATAGGGTCTTAGATCACCTTTTTCATAAACATGCTTGAACACGTAAATTTTCTTAATCATGACTTGTAAGTGAAATTAAGGTAAAAGCATTGGTTCCCACAAAATTGACTTGAAATCATGAAATTTGATTGAAAATATGCATGATCATGTAAAATAATAACAACTGACTCAAAACTAATAGAACCCAAAAGTAATTCCATAAACCCTTGGTAGAACGTAATAGAATTCATTTGGAAATCATAGGAATCATGTAATTATAGCAATTCATGCATAGTTGAACAAATAATCATCATATAAATCATAATTCATGCAATTGGAATAAAGATTATAAAAACTCATAAAATACATACTTGAATTTAGATTAAAAGAGAAGAATTTGTTGAGATTCATGGGTAAAAGGTATACTAGATGAAGACCCACATATCTTAGATAAAGTACTTGAAGAAACATTAGAATTTGAATGGTGGACCATGAAACTCTAGCTTGACTTCTTCAATGGAACTTGAGGAGGAAGAAACTTGAGAGAATTTGAGTGCCTAGGAGTTTTAGGTGAGAATGATATGAAATTTGAAGGGTTAGGGCAGATATAGTATGATACCTTATAAGTCCATACTCATATTTGCCTATGTTTGAAACCTCATTTGTACGGTTGGGAAGTGTATTAGGATCATAAGAGAATTCTAGTACTTGGATGAGTTCAAGACTTCTCTTTAAATTGAGTTTTGGGTGTTGGTTTATGCAAGGGTCAACTTTTAATGGCCATCACTTTTAGCAAATGAAGAACTGGATGACCCATGACATACCAGATGAAAGATCTTAGAGTTCGCTTTCCAATGCACTTGGTTTTACCTCATTTCGAGTTCGAATGAAGGAGTTAAGCCTATTTTCGTGGAGCCTTTCCGTGCAATGTTGCCACATGGGCTAGTAAATGGGCCGTGTGGCATCTCACAACCTGTGATACTGGCCTGGTCCTGAAATGTCCACATTTTGTCCAAGTCATGTGCCATGACCAGCCACACGGACCGTGTGGTATGGCACGGGCCATGAGGCTTCCGGAGCAAAAATTTTTCTAAGTATTAAATTACTGTCTCGTAACTTTTGCAAAAATTTTTAAGTATGGTTTGACGGACCAGTAAATGGATTTTGTGCTTCACACGGCCCGTAATAAGACACCAAGGTGACTCTTTATCAATTTTTCCCTCTATTTCACTAATGGCGTTTTAGTAAATTTAATCTATTCTAACGACTTTTTGGTACTTTCAATGCTATCTTAACCTTCCTAAAAGACCTAAACCGTATTCAAAATGATTTATTCCTCTCAACTTAAATACACTCTCAAACTCTCGCAAGAGCCTTCACCAAAACCCCAATAGCAATTCAGGGAACTCGAGAGCAAGTTTTGGATTCCAAGCCCTTTAAAGCTTCAAGTCTTTCTCAACTAATTTTCCAGAAATTCTAGGTCTAAGGTATGTGGGTTTTAACCATTGGGTCCCTGTTACCCATGGTTCCCAACCTTCCTTTTTATACAAAATGCATGTTTTCAAGTTAGATTATCTATAGGTATCTCTTACTATCAAAGTAAATTATAAACTATGTCGGCGTTTTATGAAATGTTGATTAAGTATGCAGGTTTTGAGCTATAGAACTATGATCTGTTGTGAGATTTGATGAAGGAAATTGATGTATCTTGCAAGAGGGTGTTACAAAGTATTGGTGGGTGGATTTACAATGAGTTTTATCATATGATTTCACTCTTGAATTACATAATTTTGAACTAGCATTACACACCCGTCAAGTGTTTGATAAAATGTCTTTTCAAGGATTCTTAAAGTTTTGATGATCTATTGGATGATTTATGTGTCAAGTGGCTTTATGATGATTTTGGGCTTTCTAAAGATGTGTTTAATGCATTAAAATGTCTATGATGTTGTAAAGACGGATTAAGCCATTTTCTTAATGATTTTACCTCTTGTGAGCCTTTGAAATTGATGCAAGGGCATTGTTTGATGATGATCTATTCGTATGTTTGAAGTTAGGCTCATCATTAGAGGTCAAAGATGTTTTAGAGTTATTCATACCATGTTTTAATGTTTCTTACAAGTTATTAAAGCTATGATTATTTTATATATTCTGGGGGATAGATTTAGCACTGAAGGATTGAGAGAGTGCTCTCTTTCTTAGAACTATGTGTCACCATAGGATGATGTTTTACCCTTGCTATACTAATAGATCCATTTAATACACTTTCTCTTGAGGTTCATCCCAAAATTAGGCCGTGTTTCCATAAGGTAAAGTTTCTTAATGAAATCCTTACCGAAATTGGGTCATGTTCTCGTGAGGAAGGTTACTTCATACGAAATTAGGTCATGTTCCCGTAAGTTTGAAGTATGATTTACCTTAGCAAGTAGACCACCTCTTTACCGGTGAGGGGTAATCATCGGGATTCTAAGTTGTTAAATCGCTTGGTCTTATTCCATGTCAGTTAAGGTCTCTTCCCATATTTATGTACTATGTTCTCTGCAATTTCAATGATTTACAAATATGTTTTACTTCAAGCATTGATTATGCATGTCATATTGCTACTATGCTTATATATCGCTTATAATTATGCATTTTGATCACGTTGCCTATCTCTTGTTGCATTGCATCCTACATAATTCTATGTACTAACGCATACTCTATGCCTATATGATGTTGCCATGTAGGAACCGGAGCTCTATTTGACTATCCTTCTCCATGTGGCTAGTTTGACATCTTGAAAAAGAATTTTGGTGAGTCTTCAAGTTCAGAGACACTAGCTATGTTTCTCTTGTCTTTGATATCTCTTTATGTTGAACTCTTGATACTATGAGTGTGAGCCCAGAAAGTGTTTTGACCTCTGCTCAAATCTATGTTTAGAAGTGTTGTTAGAACTAATGATGAAATTATGCTTGGGCTTTGACTCCTTTGACTCCTCTATATTTTATGTTATCAAATAATTCCCTTAGTCACTTTATCATTATTTTTACTCTCTTGTATTTGTTAATTGCTTCCGAGATCAAGGATATGTGTATGATATGCTAATATGCTTGTTTGGGGTTCCTTCGGTTCCCCATTCGTCATGTCACATCTATGCCCTAGTTTCGATCGTGAAAAGGTTAGTCTCAGAGCAGTAGGTTGTTAATGGTCCTTGGAATCCAACACACTGCATTGATTAGAGTCTTATTCATGGTTGTGAAGCGCGCCATTACTATGAATGGGAGGCTATGATGCATTTAATGTTTCCCTTCTTCATAGTCTATGCCATGCAATAGAAGTTAAGGTAAGATTTTCCTCTAATGGATGATCTTTGTTATTTTAGATCATGCCAATTCCTAGAGGAAGAAGAGCTCGTACAGCCGAGGAGCAACCGACTCCTCCCACTCCTCAAGCTCCTAAAGATGGAGGAGTACATCATGAAGAATTATGAGCTGCTATTACCATGTTAGATCATGCCATGACTAATCAAATCAACCAAGGGGACCAAGCTCCTCATGCTTCTACATCGGCTTCAAGGGTGAGAGACTTTACTAGGATTAACCCACCGGAGTACCATGGGTCTAAGGTGGAGGAGGACCCTTAAGAATTTATTGATGAGGTGTACAAAGTGTTGGCTATTATGGAGGTTGGATCAGAGGAGAAGATGGAGTTGGCGACCTACCAACTCAAGTGGGTGAGTCAAATATGGTTTACCCAATGGAAATTAGAGAAGAGGAACAACAATGTCATCCTTTGGGAAGAGTTTAAGGCGGCATTTCTCAACTGGGTCTTTCACCTTGAGCTAAGGGAGGCCAAAATGATGGAATTTATGAATCTAAAGCAAGGGTTTACAAGTGTGATGGAGTATGCCCTCAAATTCAATCAACTCTCTAAGCATTCACCACAATTAGTGGCCGAGCCGAGGTCTAAGATGAACAAATTTGTGATGGGAGTGTCCGACTTGGTTAATGAGGAGTATCGTGCCGCCATGTTGATAAGTGATATGGATTTATCTCGTCTCATAACTTATGCCAAACAATTGGAGGTTGAAAAGCTTAGAAAGAGAAGAATGGGTGAGGCCAAGAAGGCCCGTTTTGGAGGTGGGTTTCAAAATTCAAAAGGTTGGTTTCCTCAAGGCCACAAATTCCAAGGCCAAGAGTCATTCAATGTTTCCAACAAGGGGTTTTCCAATGTTAGGGTTCCAAATCAAAGATTCCAAGGAGGTGATGAAAGGGTGGCAAAGCCTAGGTGCCGAAAGTGTGGTAAAGGACATGGTGGCCCATGTTTGAGAATTCCAATGCTTGCTTAGATTGTGGTGGATTTGGACACAAAGTAAGTGGTTTTCCTCATGCTCAGCCCAAAGGGAGAGATGATGCTCCTCAAGGCTAAGGCGCTAATGCAGGCCAAGGAGGAAGAGTAGATCTTCAAGGGGGTGCCCCAAGGCACAATAGATTCTATGTTCTTCAAGGAAGGCAATGAGGGGATGAGGTGCCCTATGTTGCTACCAGTATGTTGAAGTTTCCTTTGACTTGGATATGTATGCATTGATGGGTCCAGGTGCCACTATTTCTTTCATCATTCCTTTTGTTGATAGCATGCTTCATGTGTGTCTCGAATTGTTATGTGAACCTTTTTGGTGTTTACCCCCATTGGTGAGTCCATTGTTACTAGAAAGGCTTATATAAATTGTTTCGTATTCCTATTACATTAGGCTTGCCTTGTGACTTTGTTGAATTAGATATGGTGGATTTTGATCTTATACTTGGGGTGGATTAGTTACATGCATGTTATGTCTCCATTGATTGTTGGTCCCATATAGTTAGATTCCAATTCCCTAATAAACTCGTGGTAGTGAAGGGGTAGGCCCATTTCTTATCTTAAGGTCTAATTGATCTTTAAGGGGTTGCATTTATCATCTTGTAAGAGTAGGAATGTTGAGCCTAAGGTCCATCCTATTGATCGATTCCGATGGTCAACGAGTTCTTGATGTCCTTTCCCACATTTTTAATTTGGGGTAGTGTTTTTTGGTTTGGCTAATGCACCGTCTATGTCTATAAGTCTCATGAATAGGGTATTTAAACCCTACCTTGATATGTTTGTGGTGGTCTTTAGTGATGATATGTTGATTCAATTCTGAAAGTGTGAATGAGCTTGTGAATCATTGAGGGTGATGTTGTGAATTTTATGGAATGTGAGTTTGCTTGCTAATTATGGAAAGTGGAAATCTTTAGGGTGATAAAAGGGTGTTTGGAGAAGTACAATGGTTGACTAGGTTAGGAGTAAGGTTGGGTGAAGTTGAGAATGGAGGATTTCTTTCTCCTAAGGGAGAGATGGTGTCTATAGGAACCAAGGTAGGTTATGTGTGCTAATTATTGACGAATAGATTTATTGAGACCCACCCATGAAGGGTGTGGTCCAGTTTGACAAGCAAGGGAAATTAAGCCCAAGGTTTGAGAGTCCTTATAGGGTGTTAAGGTGATGTGTTGGTGACCCATGTATTACTGTGTCCTTAGAGATGGTAGGTATGATGGAGGATAATTTGACCTATGAGGAGGTCCCGATTAAAATATTGGGTAGACAAGTGAAGGGTTTGAGGAACAAAGATGTAGCATCCATCAAAGCCCTTTGGAGGAATCATCAAGTTCAGGTGCCACTTAGAAGGCCAAGGCGAACATGATGAAGCAACGTCCCTATTTTTATTTTTCCAATCTACTTATGCCCAAGGCACTAGGTTCTTTCTTTTTCTAAGCAGTCCTAAGCCTTTCATTTCTTAAGTCTCATGGCCTGACATGCTTACATGTGCATTAGAATGATTTATATGATGTTCTTAATGATTTGAACACATTTTGGCAAGTCTTAACTACTTTATGATTTTCAACTAGTAAACTATACATTGAATCTTATGGTTAGGAGTTTTATGTTCAAAGTCAAGCCTTTTAAGCATTGTTCTTCCACATTCGAGGATGAATGTTACCAAGGGGGCATATTGTGACACCCCATAACTCCATAAGCATATGTGCATATGTTTCAAACATCATTTGTACGGTTGGGAAGTGTATTAGGATCATGAGAGACTTCTAGTACTTGGATGAGTTCAAGACTTCCCTTTAAATTGAGTTTTGGGTTTTGGTTTATGCAAGGGTCAACTTTTAATGGCCATATCTTTTAGCACACAAAGAACTGTATGACCCACGACATACCAAATCAAAGCTCTTTGAGTTATAAAGCACTTGGTTTCACCTCATTCCAAGTTTGGACGAAGGAGTTATGCCCATTTTCGTAGAGCCCCTCCGTGCAGTGTTGCCCCACGAGCCAGTAAACGGACCGTGTTGCATCTCACGACCCATGAGACTGGCCTGGGGCCTAAAACAGCCACATTTTGGCTAAGTCATGTACCATGACCAGCCACACGGACTATGTGGTGTGCCACAGGCCATGAGGCTTCCGGAGCGAAAATTTTTCTAAGTATTAAATTATGATCTTGTAACTTTTACGAAATTTCTCAAGTATGGTTTGAAGAACCAATAAACGGACCATGTGGTTTCACATGGCCTGTGAATCGGTCAGCGAGGTGACCCTTTGTCAATTTTTTCCTCCGTTTCACTAATGACGTTTTCGTAAATTTAATCTATTTCTAATGGCTTTTTGGTACTTCCAATGTTATCTTAACATTCCCAAAAGACCTAAACCCTATTCAAAAGGATCAAATTCATTCCTCTCAACTTGAATACACTCTCGAACTCTCTCTAGAGCCTTCACCAAAACCCTAATAGCAATTCAGGGAACTCAAGAGCAAGTTTTATATTCCGTGACCCCCTTCCAAGCTTCAAGTCTTTCTCAACCCTCTTTCAAAATATTCAAGGTCTAAGGTATGTGTATTTTAACCATTGGGTCCTTTCTCCCATGGTTCCCAACCATCCTTTTTATACAAAATGTATTTTTTCAAGTTAGATTATCTATGGGTATCTCTTATTATGAAAGTAAACTATAAACTATGTTGGATTTTATGAAATGTTGATTAGATATGCGTGTTTTGAGCTATGGAAATATGATCTATTGTGAGATTTGATGAAGAACCTTTATGTATCTTGCAAGAGGGTGTTACAAAGTATTGGTGGGTAGATTTGCATTGAGTTCTCATATAATTTCACTCTTGAATTATATGATTTTGAACTAGCATTATACACTCACCAAGTATTTGATAAAATGCTTTTTCAAGGATTCTTAAAGTTTTGATGATCTATTGGATGATTTATGTGTCAAGTGACTTTATGATGATTTTGGGCTTTCTAACGATATTTTTAATGCACGAAAATGTCTATGATGTTGTAAAGCTAGATTAAGTCATTTTCTTAAAGATTTTCTTGTGAGTCTTTGAAATTGATGCAAGGGTATTGTTTGATGATGATCTATTCGTATATTTGAAGTTAGGCTCACCATTAGAGGTCAAAGATGTTTTAGAGCTACTCATGCCATGTTTCAATGTTTCTTACAAGTTATTAAATCTATAATTATTTTATATATTCTGTGGGATTAGATTTAGCACCGATGGATTGAGGAAGTGCTCTCTTTCCTAGAACTATGTGCCACCATAGGATGATGTTTTACCCTTGCTTTACTAATGGATCCATTTAGCACACTTTCTCTTAAGGTTCGTCCCAAAATTGGGTTGTGTTCCCATAAGGTGAAGTTTCTTAATGAAATTCTTTTCGAAATTGGGTCATGTTCTCATAAGTTTGAAGTATGGTTTACTTTGGTAAGTAGACCACCTCTTTACCAATAAGGAGTAATCATTGAGATTCCAAGTTGTAGCTCGCTTGGTCTTGTTCTATGTCGGTTGAGGTCTCTTTCCATACTTATTTACTATGTTCTATATAATTTGAATGATTTACAAGCATGTGTTACTTCTAGCATTGATCATGCATGCCATGTTGTTACTATGCTTATCCATTATTTATAATTATGCATTTTGATCACGTTGCATATCTCTTATTGCATTGCATCCTACATACTTAGTAAATTACTAAGGCATACTCTATGCCTACATGATGTTACCATGTAAGAACCGGACCTCCATTTTACTATCCTCCTCCTTGTGGCTAGTTGACATCTTGAAGAAGAATTTTGGTGAGTCCTCAAGTTCGGGGACACTAGCTATGTTTTTTTTGTCTTTGATATCTCTTTATATTGAACTCTTGATACTATGATGGTGAGCCTGAAAAGTGTCTTGGCCCTCGCTCAAATCTATGTTTAGGGGTGTTGTTGGAACTAATGATGTAATTATGCTTGGGCTTTGACTCCTTTGACTCCTCTATATTTTATGCTATCAAAGAATTCCCTTAGTCCCTTTATTCATTTTTGTACTGTCTTGTTATTGTTTAGTTGCTTCCGCGACCGTGGATATGTGTATGGTATGATAAGAGGCTTGTTTAGGGTTTCTTCCGGTCCCCATTTGTTGTGTCACATCTAGGCCCTAGTTTGGGCCATGACATATAGGGTAGTTGTAGGGCCAAAATGGCATAGTTTAAGGGTTAGGAGGATAGAAAATGTACAAAATATCCTTTATTAAAATTGTCCAAAGTGAACCACAAGCAGAGGTATATGGGTCATAGACCCATTCACGACTCATGGGACCTTTTTATGGAAATGAGACAAGGAAATAGGGTCTTTAAAGTTGACCCACAAACCACTTTCATGGTTCCTTTCATGAGCCATAACTACGCTGTAAAAGTTTTGTTCCTAAAATCTTAGCTACTAGAAATGCACCTTATATTTAAGAGGTCGATCCACCACTCATGTAAACTTCTGTAGCTCATAAAGAGACCTCGTGGAAACATCCCATATTTCATTAAGCTTCTAACCTTGGTGCCAAATCTACAAACCTCAACCTATATCCTGTAATTCCTTAAATGGGTCATAGACTACCTTCCATACATGGTTCTTATAATTAGTCAAAATTTCACACTTCTATGACCCTATTTCACAACTCGTCATATAAACCATGACCCTGGACGGGTTTTGTCCAATTAAACCCAATTTTTCTCACCTTTTAAATCTCAACCATAGGCTCGATCTACGAGTCGTGTAACAAACATGACTTGTACAATCCCTTCGTAAATCACAAAATTTTTCCAAAATTATTTCTTAAGTATATGATCCATCCGTAAGACCCTATCTATGGCTCATAGAACAGACTATGACGCATAGACTAGGTTCGTGATCCCTGCATTAGAAATAACAATTCTACATTTTCTTCTATAATTTGATTTTCCAATTTATGGGATATTACATAGAGTTTATATCTAAGCTTAGCATATCAGCAAGCCAAGTGTGAGAATTAGAGGCTTGGTGATGAGTTTCAGAAGATGACCATTCCTACATGGAAGTAAGAACAGATTACGATGGATTTTATGGTAGGTTTGCCCACTACCATAGGTGGATATAACTCTATTAGTATAGTTGTGGACTGATTGACTAAGTCCTCTCATTTCATTTTGGTCAAGGTTAAGTATACAACAGGGAAGTTGGCTCATCTTTATATCAATCAGATTATTACACTTCATGGAGTGCCTATCTCTATTTACCTGATCAAGGATCACTATATATTTCCCATTTCTAGAGGGCTTTACAGCATGGCTTTGGTACTCAACTGGATATGGGCATGACTTTTCACCCGATACTGATGGTTAGTCTGAGAGAACTATTTCAAGTATTGAAGGATATGCTTCGAGCATGCATGATTAATTTTGGTTCTCAATGGGACCCGAACCCATCATTAGCGAAGTTCACCTACAATAACAGTTACAACTCTAGCATTTAGATGGAACCTTTTGATGCCTTGTATGGTTGAAGGTGTATTTCTCCCATAGGATAGTTTAATTCGATCGTAGTGGATGCCTTAGACACTGATTTACTTAGAGATGTCATAGAGTAGTTTTGGTTAGTTCAGAGTCAATTGTTAATAGCCCAGAGTCATCAAACGAGTTATGCAGATAGATGGATTCATCCCTTAGAGTTCATAGAGGTAACTATGTATGATTAAGAGTATCTCTCTTGAAGGGTGTCATAAGGTTCGAGAAGAAAGGCAAGCTTAACCCTAGATTGATTGGCCCTTTTAAAATTCTGAGTCAAGTGAGATAGGTGGCCTACAAACTTGCTTTGCTACATAGTCTTTCATTTGTGCATCAAGTATTTCATGTTTCTATGTTTAAGCAATATATACCTGATGAGTCTCATGAGATTCTTTTGATTTAGTAAAGTTGCACCTAATTGTCTTATGAAGAGGATCCAGTTGTTGTATTAGATAGACAGGTTTATAGCTTTAGGACTAAAGATATTACTTTAGTGAAGATTCAGTGGCAATACTGGCCCATGAAAGGAGTGACTTAGGTGACCAAGTCTAATATGCAGGCATATTACCCTCATGTCTTTGAGGTTTCAAGTATTTTTGTTGCTTTATGTTTGAGAATGAATGTGGTTTTTACTAGTATATGATGTAATGATCCTGAAGGTCATTTTGGTTATTTAAAAAAATTACCATTTCACCTATTTCAATAGTAGCTCTGAATCATATTTGATTAGGTGTGATAGTTAGCTTTTGAAAATTCTATGAAAAGTTGAGAGATTTGAGTAAAGAGTTGAGTTTTAAAGACTTAACTTGCTTTAAAATTATATTTATGAGTCCTTTGTAGTTTTGAGTCTCGAAATAGAATTTCATTGATTGCATCAGCTCCACAATATGGAAGTTAGCCCAGAAGAGTTTTCAGAATCAAATTTGACATTATTTTGTAGATTTGAGTTTCTAAGTTGAAAATTCAGTTGAATATTCATAAAGGTTTGACTTTCATTAAATTTTTAAGTTTGGATGCTTGAATTGGATTTTCAATGGTTTCGTTGATTTCAGGAGGTGATTTTAGCTCTAAATGAGTTTTTGTATAATTTTTTAGTGTTCCGATAGCATTTTGGTATTTTGGTGTCTTAAATTGTCCTAGTTGCAACTAATTAAATTCCTAGTCAAGGAGACCTCGAATTTAATTTCTGACGATTTTATTGAGAACCAGAACATCAAATTGAGTGGGGATGCATATATGATTTGTGTATACAGGTTTGAACGAATCTCGAGGGTCAATTTTATAATTGTAATGCCTTATGTAAAAATTGCTAATATCTGGTGTACACCTCCCTCTTCTTCTCAATTTCAAAACCTCTTTCCCGTTCACGAGGGGTCACCTTATTGACCTCCAGATGTCTGGTAAAAAATAAATTTATAAAATCATTAGTGCCTCATATTTGATCTTTTGATTATCCTTTCTTAGCATAAATTTTATAGATTATATTAAATGATATATTTTCTTTATAGGGTTAAATTGACATGAAGATGAAGATATTTGTGGCTAAAATGAATTAAAAATGAAAGATTACAAAAGAAAAATCAAGCAAACAGCTTAATGAATTAAATTGATTATAATAATATTATTAGATATGTGGGTGATTTCAATTCACATTATAAATTAAAGCTGCCACATGGAAACATCTCAAATGCGGCAACATATAGATTGAGGTGAACACAATTTTCCAACAACGACCAAAATAATAGGAAATCTATTATAAACATATTTATATTATAGTGAATATCTATAATGTAGGTTCCTTTGGAAAACAGTTGAGAACCCTTAGGGACCAAGTCAATTTTACCTATAAATAAAGGGGTTTTCCTTCATTGTAATTCATATTTGAATATTCTTTAAGAGAAATAAGAGTTTCTCTCTGTTTTATTCTTCCTATAATTTTATATAGTTTCACAATACATTATCAGCACGAGACTCTACGGTCTTAAAGAGTGGAGGCTAAATTTGAAGGCTAAGGTATTGCTTGTTATTAATGTCTAATCTTATGAAACTTGAGTTTGTTGCCCTTCATAATTCTGACAAGAACTATCCTTTCATAGGTGTTGGGTGCTAAAATGTATTTGGATGATATGGGTCTTGGAGATACTATTAAAGATGATAATAAAGTATCAAAATAAGACTGTGGATAAAGTTAATGATATTTTTGCTTTGTTATCTCGATGAAATTTTAAAAATTGAATATCTCATAGTTAGGAATCCACTTGTTCTATAGCCTAAAAGAAAAATATGATCATTTGAAGATATGGTTGGATACATCTAAAACTACAAGATTTTAAGTCCATTCATAAGTGCAATTCTTCTATGTTCAAAATCCTGGATATCTTGGTATCACCAAGAATGTCTATAGGCAGACATCTATTGTAAAAGAAGTTCCTTGATTATCTTTTGATTTGTATTTGTCACGACCTAATTTTGGAGGTGATGGTACTTGTTTTTATCCCACAGAGACAATTTAGCCTAAACATGTCACAATAACATAATACAAGAAAATGGGAAAGCTAAATCAACATGACATTAATCTAAACAAGGCTATATAGCATAAGTCCAACTAAAGCATATTAGGCCACCCCAGAACTGGTTGTCACAATGTATAAGCCTCTAACATATCAAAGTATAAGAAAATATACTAGTCTAAATAGTGTTTGTCTCTTAAATAGCACAAAACTACCAATAACGTCTGATAGTCTTGAGAGTATATATGCTGGAGCAATAAGCAACTGCCTCTTAGTTGTCAATAGCTTGGTCATCAAGAATAAGATAAAGAAGAGAGTCAATAAGATCTAGGCTCTCTACCTACACACAGGTAGAGAATAGAGAACTAAATACTCCTCCCATCCTAACCACATACATCTGGACTACAAACCTGCACTCAGGAAAGTCAACATATAAAATATAGGCAATCTAACAGTTACAATCTCATATCATAGTGTCTCAATGGTCAAAACTTCATAAAATACAAGGCTTAAGTTATTCAATAAATATCACAACCTTTTAATAGTTCAATCTCAAAAACATACAAGGTTCAAATCATTCAATACATCACATTTAGGACATATATCAACTTTAAGAAAGAGATGATATGAAATGAAATGAATGCTATGAGATGTGATCAATGCGAAGCAATATCAAGTAGCCATGATGCATGTCTATCTTTTGATATATATCTGCTGATATAATAAGACCAGACCTATGGGCTCACATATGGACCATGTATCTACCGAAAAAGACCTCGGCACAATAATCAAGTCTAAAATGACATTAGTATACTAAACAGACCATCAGTGATCTCGACATAATAATCAAGCTGAAAATGACCTTGACATAACAATCACACGTCGAAAATGACCTCGGTAAACATCACAATTGTAGTAACCTCATCCACATATATCAATATCGTTCACGACAACCTCAACCAACAATAATCTGTATCTAGAATATCAATATTCTTTTCATAATCAAATAGCTAGAATGATTTTCCTTTGATTTTTCATCATCAATAGGACATCAAGCACATATATGTATCATCACAACACAAGTATCACTTTTATAATCATGATACAAGACGTCCACATAGTTCATTTGCACATAATTAAGTACTCAATCTCATTATCAACTAGCTGAAATCTTTTCCCATCCACCTTTCATCACAAATAGAACAACAAGCAACTCATGTCACCATGGTACAATAATAACTTTCACAAGTATATAAATAGGCAAGATGTCCATATTACATCATTTCATGATTTTCATTGTGTTTCAACATTTGAGTCATCATCAACACATTATATCATAATCACAATATAACATAGTTCAAATTTTTCCAATATATTTTGTCGTCATAGACTTCCTTATTTCACAAGCATTTAATTTCACAATTTCCAACAATTTCTCATCATAAGCACTTAGATCAATATTTCACATAAAGTAATTTAATAGATAATTCCATGTAACATGATTCAAGGTTCAACGGTTAGAACATCATGAACATTTTCACATTATCAATAATGGAATCACAAGCCCATTTCACAATATCAGCCCACAAGTCTAGTAAAAAATAATAGACAATCTTTCACAATTCAAGTCATACATGTCATCATTTTCACCTTCCCATTGCTCAAATCATATTTACTAAAATAATTTTGTAATCTCAAGCTTCACATTGAAAGAAAATACTAAGTTTAATAAGCTCATCAAGGATTGGAGTCCACTTGCGTCAATTTAGCTAACCAATCACTTCAAAGACCATGCCTTCCCTTTTGAATCAAATTCGAATCATCATTATCTACTTGAAAATGAATTCACAATCACAATATGAAACTAACAACACCAAAATCAAGCAATTCGACAAAATTGTCTAAAACTTCACTACCAAAAGTCAATGATAAAATCTGAAAATTTTTAAATGAAAGAATACCCCTCATGATCAGGAAACAACCAGTGAAAACCAATTCAAAAAAGGTATTGAAATGAGATAAAAATCATCAATTTTGTAAAAATCTCAAAGTTTATAAAAATTCCCAAATTTCTGAATTGAATCTTCCAATCTTGGTGTTAAAATCAAGGGGTATTTAATGGGTAATTATAAGAGGAATAGAAAATACTTTTTTTTAAATCAAAAGTCTTCAAATAATCAATCAAGAGTTGTGCTAGCTAAGCTCCCAAAGTTTGAACATAAAGGAAATGATCAAAATGGGAGTGCAGGCATCTGAAACCCCCGCCCCCCTGTAATGTCGCTATAGCGACATAAGTATTTCTATTTTCACATCCGAATATTAACTCAGGTCTTTTCTATAGTAAAGGATACCTCAATATATCAAGTGGCAATAGGGGCTAGGTCATTCACTATAGTGAGGCCTGCACAAGAACACTGCCAAAACTCTTTCGAGCAATGCAAGACTCATAATCAACCTAGGGATTCATTCAGAGCCCTATACACACAAATTGTAAATGTAACTCCACTATATTCAACATTTTGAACTCAATGGAATTATTAGAAATCTAATCTGGGGCTTCCTTGACTCAGGTCTCAATTAGGCACCTTAATTCTAACTTAGGCCACTTGAAACATCAAAACGAAATCGGGCTGCTCAAAAATTATGGCAAAGCAACTTTTAGCACTAAAATCACCTCTCGAAACCATTGGAATGATCAAAAGATCGATCGGAGCACCGGAACATAAAATGTTGATCAAGGTCAAACCAAACTCAAACTTTAACTCAATTTCTAACTTTGGACCTAAAATCCACAAAACAACACCAATCTGAATTCGAAAACTCTCCTAGACCAATTTTCATTTCCAAGACTAATGGGATTGATGAAATTATGTTCTGACACTCGAATCATTGAATGACTTAAAATTTCAAAATTAGACAATTCAACCCCAAAAATTCAATCTTTGGCAAAAATCATAGCTTTACACAATATTTTGAAAACTAACTTTTAAAATCAATCAAACGTGACTTAAGGTCGCTAATGGGAGGGGAAATAGTGAACTTGTCCAAAAAAAGTCAAAAATGATCTTCGGGGTCATTACATCATCCACCATGAAAAATCATTCTCATCGTCAAACAAAAAGTAAGGACCACACCTGAAGCCTCAAAATGATAAAGGTAGTGGGTCCACATATCAGACTCGAACTCCCAAGTTGCCTCTCTCTCGGGTCCATGTCGCTAGTAAACCTTTATTAAAGCTATCTCCTTGGTCCATAACTTTTGGACTTGTTTGTCTATGATGGCAATTGGCTCCTCCTCATAAGTCAAATTCGGTCCTAATTCTATCGAATCCATAGATATCACATGAGAATCATCCATAATATAATGCCACAACGTAGAAATATGGAATACTAGATGCACAGAAGACAGACTAGGTCTCAAGGCAAGTCTGTTGGCCACCTTATGCACTATCTCCAGAATCTCAAAGAGGCTAATGAACCTAGGGCTGAGCTTTCCCTTTTTTCCAAATCTCATCACACCTTTCATGGGTTAGATCCTCAACCAAACCCGGTCACCCTCCATGAACTCCAAGGGTCGAACACGTCTATTGGCATAACCGATATGGAGAATTTGGGTTGGCAACAACTGAATTTGAATAAAGCAAACCTGCTTCATAGTATCCTAAGAACGTTTGTGTCAAGGCTATCCACTATAACAGAGTCACACCATCCTATGGATGACCCACACCTCCATCCATACAAGGCCTCTAAAGGAGCCATCTAGATGCTAGAGTAATAATTATTGTTCTAAGCAAACTTTGTTAAGGGAAAATACAAATCACACCTGGTACTGAAATCAATGGCACACACCCATAGCATATTCTTTAGAACCTGGATAGCCCTCTCAGACTGTTGTCATTCTAAGGATGAAATGATGACTCAAGTCTAATCAGATACCCAAACCATGTTATATAGCCTTCCAAAAGTAGGAAGTAAATAAAGAGCCTCGATTAGATACAATGAAAATGGGTACACCATGAACTCTCATGATCTGGGTGATATATAATTGAGTAAATGTCACCACCGTGAACCGAACTTTAACCAAAATAAAGTGAAAAAACTTGGTCAAGTGATTCATAATAACCCAGATGTATCATACTTGCTTCTTCTATCCGAAGAAATGATATAATAGTGGTAAACCAATAACGAAATCCATTGTGATCTGCTCCTATTTGTAGTAATGGACTTCCTTTCGAACTCGCCTTCTGCCCTCTGATGCTTACACTTGACCTATTGACATGTCAAAATTAGACAAAAAATTCGCTATATCCCTTTTTATGCCACACCACCAATAGTGCTAGCTCAAATAATAATGCATCTTCGTTGCTCTTAGATGAAAAGAATATCTAGCACAATAATCCTCCTCAAGTATCAACCTGATCAAATCACCCAACTTATGTACACAAATCCAGTCTTCAGTCCTCAAAACTCCATCGGCATCAAGTACGGCCTCTTTGGTCTTACCCCTAGTGCTCTTATCTTATGATAGTTAGAGAGAAAGATCACTCTGAAATTTAAATGCAGCCTACTTTGTCTCAAATGAGACATATCCTCTCATCCACAAATTATCGCTCATAGATCTGATCTATCAAAGAAGATTGAGCCTCTATAAATGCAAGCACACCACCATCATTCGAAAAATATAACACCACCAACTGATTAGCCAATCTCTGAATATCCCTAGCCATGGGTCATTCTTCCACTCAGATGGTTGCAAGGCTACCCATCTAGAAGTCTTCATACTCAAAGCATCAACCACTATATTTTCCTTCCTCAAATGATATAAGATGATGAAGTTATAATCTTGTAGAAGCTTAATCCATCTCCTCTGCCTCAAATTCAAATCCTTTTGGCTGAAGATGTAATGCAAGCTACGGTAATCAGTATAGATCTCATAATAAACCTCCTACAAATAGTATGTCATAGATTTAAGACAAAGACAATGACCGACAACTCTAAGTCATAGGTAGGATAGCTCTTCTCATGCGACATCAATCGCTTTGAGGCATAGCCAATCACTTTCCCCTTTTGCATCAAGATGCCTCTAGACCAACACCCAAAGCATCACCATACAGGATGAAGTCAACTCCGTCCTCAAGAAATTTCAAGATAGGCATAGAGTCAATAAGTACTTGAGATTTTGGAAGCTCTCGTTACACTCATCTTACCAAAAACCACTACATTCTTCTGAGTGAGCCTAGTCAGTAGAGCTGTTTTAGTGGAAATACCATAGCCAAAATGCTGCTAATACCTAGCTAAACCCGTAAATCTATGGATCTCGGTAGATGATATAGGTGTAATCTACCCTCTCACAGTCTCAACCTTCGCCAGATCAACCTTGATACCTCCTTGGACACCGCATGCCCTAAAATTTCTCCTAAACTGGGCCACAATTCACACTTGGAGAACTTATTATACAACCTTTACTCCCTGAGCCTCTGAAGCACAATCCTCAAGTGTCTCATATGATCGGCCTTGGTCTTGGAATAGACCAATATATCATCGATGAATACAATCACAAAGGAATCTATATATGGCTAAAATACTCCATGCATCAACTCCATAAATGCGGCAAGTACATTAGTTTACCCAAAACACATGACAAGGAACTCATAATGACCAGATAGGCTATCTTGAGAATATTGGATGGCCGAATCCTTAGCTCATGATATCCAAATCTCAAATCTATCTTAGAGAACAACCACTACACTCTAAATCTGGTCAAACAGATCGTCAATCCTAGGAAGATGGTACTTATTATTGATAGTCACCTTGTTCAACTATTTATAGTTAATACATATTCTCATCAACCCATCTTTCTTGTTTATAAAAAACAGTAGAGCATCCCATGTGAGACACTAAGTCAAATGAACCCCTCAATCAACAAATCCTAAAGCTAATCTTTTAGCTCCTTCAATTCAGTAGGAGCCATATAGTAGAGAGGAAAGAAATGGGATTAGTTCCCAGCTTAACATCAATGGAAAAATCAATGTCCTTATAAGAAGGAATCTCTAGAAGATCACTAGGGAACACATCCACAAACTCACGAACAACAAGAATAGACTCTACAGAACGCGAATTAGTACTAGTATCCCGAATAAAGACCAAATAAGACAAATAACCTCTATCAATCAACCTGTGATCCCTGATATAAGAGATAACCTTGCTAGAATAACACTCATAAGAACCCTTTCACTCAACTCTCGGTCTACCAAGCATAGCCAAAGTAACCATCTCAGCAACACAATCAAGAATAAAATGATATGGAGATAGCTAATCCATATCCAAAATAACATCATAATCCTCCATATGAAGAATAATCATGTCCACCCATGTATCATAACCTGCCAATGTGTAATGACCTTGTTGGTCATTTTTAAGCTTATCCGTGAAAATTATTGCTCTGCCCTTTCAAAGTTGATTTAGACCCACTTTGAACTATCTTTATTTTTGGAACTGAAATTTTGAGTTTTAATAGTGAAAAATATAAGAGTTGACATTTTTAGAAGCTTAAATTGTTGAAAAGGTGAGTTTTTGTACCATATGGAGTTTTGGGTGCCATATCGGAGGTTTGTTGATTTTATTAGCTTCGAAACATCGAATTTGGTCTAGAAGAAGTTATAGAATAGAATTCAGAGTTAAATGAAGTTTTTAGACCCAATGTTGCATTTTTCGTTATAATCGGAGCCAAAGTTTGACTTTGGTCAACATTCAGAGTTTGAAATCTTGAATCAAAATTTCAACAGGTCCAATAGTTTTAGATGGTGAAACTAATACTAAAAATGGCATCGTCATAATTTTTGGAGTTGCCAAGAATAGTTTTGGTATTTTGAGTTTTGAGCTAGTTTATTAGAGTTGCATTAGTAAATATGTCTTGGAGACCTTGAAACTAAATTATGATTATTCTATTGAGTCCAAATCACCATTTCTGGTTTGAATACATGTTTGGTTTGTGAAATTTAGGTTTCGGATGAGTTCAGAGGGCTCATTCCCAGTTTTGATCTGAGTTGTGTGTTGTTGTTTTTGGTGCAGCTACCTTCCTTCTCTGCATTCGCGGAGAAGCCTTCACATTCACGGAGGTATTGGTGTTGCTTTACTCTACGCTCATGGATATGATCCCGCATTCACGGAGTTCTGCCTTTCTAGGCTCCGTGTTCACAGACCTCAGTCCCGCATTCTCAGAGGTATTGGCCTCTAGTGCTCCACGTCATTTTATACCTTAACAATATTAAATTTGAGGAAATGCCATTTTTATTAATTTCAAGATTTGGGAGGCAATTTTTGGCGAGACGTTTCATGGATTTCTCTTGGGTGAGCGTTTCTATCATCATTTTGAGTAATTTCCATGACTTTTATCTTGATTTAGTCTTGAATTTCATGTTTTTGAATGTCAATAATTGTGAATTTTTTATATTTGATTTGCAAACACTAATTGATGATTTATCCTTTATTTTGAACTCAATTTTAGTGGCATTTTCAACCACAAACTCTTTTTCTCGTATAGATTCATATCTTAAGTCAATTTTCAGATTCGGGAACTTTCATTTTAGCCCTAGTTTCGACCATTTCACTCCTAAGCCTAATTCGTGCAACTATGAGTATTAAAATTCATATCTTGATGCGTAGTATCTATTTCTAATAGCAATTGGCCGATTCGATGATCGTTTGGAGGCTTGAGCTGATTGAAAGCTTGTCCGAGTGTGATTTCGGCATCGAGGTAGGTTCGACTAACCTTTTGGGACTTGATTTGAGTCATTGGATATGTTCATGTGATAATAGTAAAATTTAGATTGATTCTTGGGTAATTAGACTGATATGATGGAATAGTGATGGAAATGTGATATTGGTCATGTCGACATTTGAGTAATTTGTGATCCTATTGATAAATTGAGATAAAATCTTGAGGATCTAGATATTTTGAATATTATTGTGATAATGTGAAACTTGTGATACAATTTGGGAGAGTTTTGTGATAAATTGATGATATTTGTGACATAGTTGAGAACATATTTTGGGACTTGAAGTTTCATTGACATTCTGATTATTGACGAGAGGGTGATTATATGAGATATATTGATGGTATTATGGTATTAGTTGATGAACTTGGCTTAGCCTTTGTGATGTTATGGCTTATTATGCAAATAAATAGTATGACATATTGTGGGCGTGTTTATATATAAACACACACACACTTGTACTGTGGCATTAGAATGTACACATCTTATATTGCAACTATAACATAGAGATATTGTGATATTTGAGACAGCCGTATTATTTGAAATCTCTTTACTAGCGCCAAAGTCTGTTGAGGTATATTATTATTGTTATACATCGTGATATCATTACATTGGCATTCATTCATCTTATATTGTATTGGCCCAGAGACAGAGATGTTGCTTGGTATCTCTACACTGACGCCAAAGTCCATCGTGATACTAGAGACCTCTTTACTGACGCCAGAGTCCACTGAGGTGTCATCGACTCCAGCGACCATTGTGACACTTGAGTGATTTTGTATATGGTCTAACGGAACCCCTATGGGTTCTACCTAGTAGCTTCAGCTAGGTTGATACATACAGCGGTACTAGAGTCTGCCGTGATTCCACCCATGCATTGCATTCATACACTATATGTGCATTGCATCATTGACTATTATTAGTATCTTATTCTACTCTTATAGATATGTTTATATTGTGCACTAAACCTTTCCTTGCAAGTGTAGGATTCTTCGTTATTACATACTTGTTCGATTTGACTTACCCAGTTGGTTGAACCTACTGGGTACATTTCGCGGGAATGAATTTTGAATCAATTATTAGGGTTGGGTTTTGATTTGAGCGTCGGGGTCAGGTCCCAGATTAATTACTGGTGTTGACTTTCATGTTAAAAATTATTTTGCTAAAAAATATTCTCTATTCTCCAACCAAAGAAAAAATATTTTCTGGACAAAAAAAAATTTATTCACTAACCAAACAATAAAAAAAAATATATTGAAAAATATTTTTCACTCATCAACCAAACATAAGAAAATTAAGTTAGAAAGCAACTTGTTTTCCAAGAAAACATTTTCTATGGAAAATATTTTTCCATCATACCAAACACACCCATCTTCAGCATATGTCAAATGAAGCCAAAGCATACTTCTACCTTGAGAAGTCTGATATGGTCACATTCAGAAGAAGATAAATTGAAAAGGATCAAGGAACCACCCTAAGTTGATGTGTTTCTTAGATGCACTAGGAGCTCTCTTGGTCTACAACTCGTCCAGATTTGATTTGTTTGTCTTATGTTAGGATTAGTTGTAGGTTTATTTTCTTTTTACTAATATAAGGGGAGAGTCTCCCTCGTTTATTGCTTTCTTAGATTATATGTATTGAGAGTAGTACTCTCTTAGGTATAGTCTAGGTTTGCTTCTCTTTTGGAATTGGAGAATAGTTGGCAGAGGTATGGTTTTTATGTCCCCCTCCTTTGTACTTTTGTTTTGTTTTTTGTTATCTATGATAAGGCTTGGGGGTTAGGTCTGTTTAATTAAAAAAAAACAAAAGCCTGAAATTGCATGAAAAGCCTGGAAGTCTGGATGTATCATAAGTTAAGGTATAGTAGATCTTTGGGATCAATGAATCATGATGATATACTTTCTATCATCTTTATAATCATCCTCGCACGACGACGATGATGATAAAAATATTTGATGTTAATTCAGAAATTTCACCTCCAATTTAATTGAACCAATATTCTGAACATAAATATGAATTACTTTTAAGAAATAATGAATTCAAATATTAAAAACTTGAAAGGATAAAGTGATGTAAATGTTGAATTCTGGATGTGTGACCAGATTCATATCTCAACTATTATTCTATATGTGGGAAGAAAAAAGAAAGAGATACATGTAGATCCCGATAATTTCGATAACAAACATGATGACAATCATGTGTTCTTATTCCTGTTGGCAAACATATTGATTAATAAATACATAACGTAACACAGCAGTGCATATGACATATACAACCTGCCTCAATATTGCTGGTCTTGTTTATGTTTGGCTTTCTTGCCAAGGCTAGTAAACCATTTGAGAAACTTGTTTTTGGAAGCATTTTTGCGTTTCTTCTTGTCGTCTTCGCGAGGAGGGCCGGGAGATTCAGGATCCCATTGATCAGCCCAAGACAGCCCCTCAGACTTAAATACTTCCATTGCTACTAACTTTTTTCTTAACTTTGCATTTCCAAATTAAGTACAAACAAGTCTCTTATGTGTGGAAAACAATTTAATGGTTAGTTTTCATTTTGTTGGTTTGTTATTATTCAATGAACAAATTTTCCTATTTGTGAATCATTGAGTGCAAATATATATGGTCTACAACATTCTTCTCGAATTATACTCCGAACCACTAATAGTAAATTTTAACTACATTTTTGTTACCCAAAATAATTAAGTTTGTAGCTTTACGAAACATCTAGCGGTCTGAAACCATTTCATTCTAATATCCAATCCAGTGGTTCTCTAATACTAGTTATCCATATTATTATTGATTTAAACATCTCTAACAAGCTAAGGGGTCATTTGGCGGAGCGAATTAGCAAAAGTAATACATGCATTACATTTGTGTATAATCAACATCTTGATTTCTATATTTTTTTAAGCAATGTATTAGTTATAGACTTTATTTTGTATAGCGAATTAGCAAAAGTAATACATGCATTACATTTGTGTATAATCAATATCTTGATTTCTACATTTTTTTAAGCAATGTATTAGTCATACACTCTATTTCATATTAGTAATGCAAAGTGTTTTAACAAAATTAAAAAACAATTGCCCCTCAAAACCATTAACCACATCCTTTCCACCATATTTGTGGAGGAATTTTCTGTAACAAATAATTTTCTTATAGAAATTATGCAATACATGTTATTTGCATATGAAATAATCTTAGTATAATTAACACAAATATATAAACATTACCAATTTAGCATTACTAAAACACCATATTCAATAATACTCTTATACACCCTAACAAACGAACCGAACCATAAACGTCTTTTGTTGGTATTTTTTGGTTGAAATGAAAAGCTTGTTCAGCCAAGTAACAAAATTTATACTCAGATAGCTCATATATGACTCTAGAGCCAGTCCTTGTGTGCTTGTTCCTATACTAAGCTACCTCAAGAAAAATCTGATAGCTTATTAAAGTTTCTTTGTAGACTTCCTATTAACCCAATACATTGACAAACTTTATTGTATTCTTATTTGTAATCGCAAGATGGTATTTCTGATCGGGTGAACATTTTGTACTCGTAGTGTAATTCCTTTTTATCGGATAGAGCTTTTCCATAGCGACTTCAGATCCTTTATGATGTGCTGACACAGACAGTTCAGTCATCTGGTGTCATAACTCGATCTTTCAGATCATGATGGCACCTATCCCAATCCACCGATACGTAAGCCTAACTCATAAACCCAGAACCTTAGGCAATGGATTATCCAGCGGAAGAAAACCATAAGTAAAAGTTGTCGCAATAAGAAGGAGAAATACAAACTGAAGAAATAACATAAAAAGAGCCATTCCAAGACCTGGTATTAGTTAGTAATTGAGCATTTAATAGACAAAATAAGGGTACAAGGCTTCGAAAAAATATAATATCAGTACAGATTATCTACGAATACAATACAAAGAATAGTCTGAATGCTACAGAATGGAAATCAGCAACTTCTTACGCCAGGAGCTCGTCCAGATCTCTGAAATCCTCAACCTGCTCTGCACGAAAAAAAAGTCAACAGCGGGAACTCACACTACGATCTGCAGGGGTAGAAGTGTAATATGAGTACTAAACCAATGGTACACAACAGGCATAAGTGGACTAAGCTCTACAGATAAAGCAAGTATATATAACATGAAAATAAGGCAAGTATAAAGCATGTAATAGGATAATAGACAGAATAAGCATTTAACAAGATACGAGATAAAGGAGAGAGGAAGGAAGCGTACCCGAGAGAATTAGGTCTACCATCTACGAAATTGACAGATAGGCTGCAAAGTCCATTCAGCAAGGGACAGTCAACAGAAAACACTAAATATAGAAATATAGCTAACCTATCAGCCTAAGGTCTAACACATCACAATCTAGGAAGGTATGATCACCTACAATTGAGAGAAGGAACAAATTACACCTACCAAAACTACCAAGATACTACAAATACAAGCACAAATAGTATGTTAGATAAAATCTGTCGGCATCCTATACTACCGAGAGTACACTTAGTCACAAATAGAACCTTGACCGACATCCCAGACTGTTGGGGTACCAAGCAACAAACAATATACTTGTGGTGGCTATCGATATGAGTGCATAAATGATAGCTCTCTGCAGCATATATCCACAAGTGTCATACGACCTACCGCAACTCAACTAGCAAGGTAGGAGTTCCCTCAACCCAGTATGACATTTCCCCGGCATGAAGTCACACAGGGGCTCGAGAAACCCATATTCACTACTTGGACCTACATCAAGACTTATCATAATCAATATCTCCATCGATGATACTGGGGAGGAATAGTAGTAGCCATAATGCAGAAAGGGTATCCATGCCCCAATTAATCAGATCATAAAAAACAAGTTCATCTAGATGCCTCCCGTAGTCTCAGGTAGAAAAGAGTACGTCCATAACACCTTTAAAGCATCAAATCTGAATTTTACATGAACTAAGTGGTAGGAATCCCAATAAAAATCTACTCAAAGAACCCATTAGATATCCACCACATAAAGCTAGTTTGAACCAATGCGATATCAGCAGTATAATAACCTCTCTCTCTCTCTCTCTCTCTCGTAAGTTAATGCATGACTGAAATCATACCACAAAATCATTATAAATGAGCAACATCAATATAATGTATGCAACCATAGTAATTAGACAAGTAAAACAAAGCTAGAAAAGCAAGCCACTACCTCTATAAAGACGAAGGCTGAGAGAACTAACCTGGGGTCCAATTACTTCTCAATCGCGGCCTCGAGTCCAATAATAAACAATAATGTACAATCCAATAAAACATCATGAGCAAGTAGCTAGATAGAGCTAAGGAATTTCAAGCAGCTAAAAAGCAAGGAGGCGGGATCCATCTCAACAATCATTGCCTATACCAAGTCCATGACTCAAGTCAATAACTAAGACAACTAATTAAAGTTATAGCCACAACGAGCCCCTCGAATCTTAGAATCCAACATAAGGTAAATCACCCAAAAATAATCCTTTCGGAGGCCATTGTCACGCCCTGGGAGGGTATCCTTGGCATGACCGGAACTCTGAGACTATTGTTAGTTCCAAAGTGAACCACTTGGCTTCATCAAATTCATTCAATTACAACCTAACAGCGAAAGATTTAACTATCAAGACATAACTCAAAGGGATAAATAATCCAATCCAGAGTAAAGGACAAAGGCCAACCAATCTATCAAATCCAATCAGAAGACTAGTGAGAAGGAAAACTAGTTAAAAGACAACATCCCAAGTCGTCATTGTCTAGTCTATGAAGTCTCTATCAATACTGCTTATCTGGTGCCAATGACAACATTCATGGCTATCCCAAATCAACATAAACCAAACCTAAATTCTAATAAACAGATGATAATAATGTGAAAATCCTCTAAAAGCAAGGAGGTCTCGTCAATCAGCTAAGTGCGAATAGATCCTCAGCAAAGCATTTGTTAATGATCTCTAATACGTGTCTCTGTATCATAAAATGATGCAGGTCCAAATAGACATCAGTACATGAAATGTATAAGTACGTAAAATAACAGAATGAAACATGCATTAAGATAGAATAATATCAACTCAGATAACTCAAATCAAGAATAAGAAACCCAATCAAGATTTCATAAGTCTAAAGCAAGAGTATCCTAAGTAAGTATCACTTCAACATCAATAACAAATAATCACTAATTCACATATAATAAATCTCCCTCATAAAATA
>JAABOM020000092.1:8800425-8828350 GCA_011800125.2 Solanum clarkiae
CATGTATTTTCATATGTTGATGATCATCATAAACTTGTTTTCTTGAATTGAATATTTTCATGAGATATTGCATAAACCTTACTTATTGTTTCATAAAGATTGCATGAATGAAGATAGGAATTGAGTCTAGAGCCTTGATTGAGGATGTTGATAGAGATTGTGATTGTAAATGTGAGAATGATAATAGATTAATAGAACTTGATAGTCCCTTGAGTCTCCATAAATAAACTCTAACAATTTGTCTATTCAATTGTTCCCTAATGATGGTTTCTAAGTCCCGAATTGAACAAATTGAAGGTTGATGATAATAAATTGAGAACCTCAAAGAGGTTGAACGTAGTCTTAAAGAAATATTTTTAAATTCCATCAAGTTAATGAATGAATAATGAATTAATGTCTTAGTCCGAAGGAGACTAAATGCTGACAAAGGATGGATGTTAATGTTTATAAGAATGTTGAGTCTATGGGAGAAGTATCGAGTACCGAAATGGGTAAGAGTGAGTCCCACTCGCACTCATAACTATGTGGCCAGCGTAGGTGGGGGTTGACCGTGAGCAACAGATGTTTCCTCAGTCCCAATAGAGGACTTACTATTATTTCTATTTTGGATCCAATGATGTAGGCCTTCTACCCCAGCAAGGTACTGGGCGGATGCCGCAACACCATCACTTTGTTGTACCATTATTGGCTCATAGGTGATGGGTGTAGGCCTGAGAAACTCCTATATATGATTCACTCTTGACAGTACTTTGATGTTAATGTAATGATATAAGGTGATGGATGTGATGGGTTATTTGTCTACTCTTTGTTCTTTCTTTAGATAGACATTTGACATGTTGACTGATTTTTATATTGAGTTGATTGTTATTGTCATATTATTCTACCTGTTTTGATTTCACTCAGCTATTTTACATACTAATATATTCCACGTACTGACGTCCTCTCTGGGACTGCATCATATCATGATGTAGATACATGATTTGGAGATCGTCAACAGGCGCACCATTGAGGATTCGAGACCTTCAGCTGATTGGTGAGCATCCTTACTTCGGAGATTCCTTATATTTATTTTCATCTTGCTTCAGAGTTAGATTTACTTAGCTTTATTTTGATTGAGGTAGCCATGAATCTGTCATTGGTACTACCTAATAGAAATAGAGGCTTCAGAGACTAGAGTTGAATGTTGACGTAAAGACTTGATAAGCTAGTTTCTTACTACTAGCCTTTTATGATACTATTATGTTGAGACTAGATTAGATGATGATAAGCCCATTTATCTTCCTTATGTCTTCCGCTGATAGTAGATTGTATGACTGAATGAATATGATGAGGCCGAGGTATAACTGACACTCGATGACTATTTCTAGTCCTAATCGAACCACCTAGTCCCATCACACTCGTTTAATCAGTAAATTAGTGGAAGACATTCAAGAATAATCTAGCAATCGGTGGGTTATTATACTCATCATCAACTTCTATCACACAAAACAAGATTCAAGGGAACAATCTTAGTATAAAGAAGGAAAAGGGGGAAAAGAACCCAAACATCAACTATCATACGTCTACATCTATGAAGCCTCTGTAACTACTGTCTAAGAAGGTACCATACAATCCAAAGAAATAACTTAAGCAACAGAAAAGGGAAAAAAAGACATCCTCCGAATACAGGGGAGGACTCACCAAGTCTCAGTCTGAAAGTCTGGGAACCTCAACGATTAGGCTGCTGAAGTCCTCTGTCTACTGGATCTGCATCATAAAATGATGCAGTGCCAAAGGGGCGTTAGTACGTGGAATGTACTGTATGTAAAATGAGCTAATGTAAGTAGTGTAGGCAAGACAATATAGTATAACATCAACTCATCCATCACTCTATCTCAACTCAAATAAGGGACAGGACTTCATCACATCACTATTAGTCAAGACTCATACTATCACATCAACCTCAGAGTACTATCAATATGAAACCTATCTGGGAGTTTCTCTAATCGACAACCACCACCTATGAGTCGGTGATAGTACAACATAGAGATGTCGTTGGTACATCCGCCTGGTACCTTGCCAGGGTAAAGGACGAGTCTATCAGGAGATCCCAAAAGTCTATCAAGCCTTCTGCGAGATAAGGAAACATCCGCTTCACAGTTCAATCTTCTCCTACACTGGCCACGTAGTTACAAGTGCGATTGGGAATCAATCTTACCCATTTTGGTGCTAACACCCCTCCCAGGACTCGACATGTTCATAAGTCTATCAATACACCAAGAATTTCCAACACCTAGCCTCTACGGCAAGAAAACTCAACTAATTCCATCATCTATCTACTCAAAGTGTAGGATCATCCTTTCAAGGTTAATTTCACTCTCATTTAGACTCTAAGAACTCTAATCTCATCAGGTTCAGTCATTAATACATTCATCTCAGGACCCGGACCACAACAATCAAGCACACTTGCATAATCAAGGCTCTAGACATTAACCCCTAGGTTCATTTAAACAAACTTTAGCAATTGAACATGTATAGTTTGCAAAATAGTTCAAATAGTCGGTTAAACAGTTAATGTAAGTCATGGTGATCATCTATTTAAGATAATATATAGAAATTAAAGATAATTTTCAATAAAATCCTCAAGAAGTGCAACAGAAGACCTATCAACTATCAGCTATCAACTATCAACCTACTACATTCATCGGGGCATATGGGAGAACAATCTCATATTCTGGGTAGCCTTTACATACCTGGAATGAAGAATTATCAACTCTTCTGCAGGGACTTGGACCCGAACTTTGAAATCCTTAACTCTTTCTTCTTCTTCTCTCAGAACTCCCATTTGTAAACTTAGAAAAATAATGGGTTTTTGAACCCTTCGTGCGAAATAAACATTTAAAAACATGTTTTGGGACTTAAAATCGGTTAGGAATACCTAAAACACCCTTCCCAAATTTAAAAGAAAAATTTTTAAAACTCGCACACTAGTCTACGCCCCTGGCGGGGACCAGTATATTTTTGTCAATTTTTGAAACTTCAAATTTTCATCAAAACATTAAAAAAATTATGAAGTGTTAGTCCACGCCTCCTTCGCATGAAAATTTTTAAAACTCGCACACTGATCGACATTCTTTTCACTTAAATTAGTGAAAATTATTTTTTGATCGAGTTGCTCTTAAATCGGGTTGAGACCATTTTCCCACTCGATTTTTCGCGCTGATCGCAAATCCGGTCTCGAATTTCCTATTGGAGCTTTGAAAGATGCATTATGTGTACTATTATGTTTTAGGGTTGTTACGATAATTTTATGGGGTGTTATATCATCTCCCCCTTGGGATCATTCGTCCTCGAATGAAGAGTAAAAGTAGAATGAAAGCACGATTAGACTCAAAACTCATCTCGCTCCTCACTCAGGAACTCTCGAACTCCCAAGTATCCATTTTTTATCTTTGTCTTAGACTCGGGAATAAATTAATACATCAACTAGAGAATGGAAACATTCAATAACGTTAAGGATAGGGACATTACCTTCGACATCATCATCATTCGGCGTGAATAGGTGCGGGTATTTGAGTTTCATCGCTTCCTCAGCTTCCCACGTAGCTTTCTCAATGACTTGATTCCTCCATAGAACTTTGACGGAGGCTATCTCTTTGTTCCTCAACTTACGAACTTATCGATCAAGGGTCTGGACTGAAATTTCCTCATAAGGCAGGCTATCCTCTACACCATTCTCTCAATTGGGATTGCCAAAGTAGGATCTCCCAAATGCTTCTTCAGCATCAAACCGTGGAATACCAGATAAATCCCGTCTAACTTAGAGGCAAGTCTAGCTCATAAGCGGCCTTCCCAATCTTTCTCACACTCTGGTAGGGTCCGATATAGTGTGGAATCAACTTTCCCTTCTTACCGAATCTCATGACACCTTTCATAGGTGACACCTTCAAGTACACCCAGTCATCCACCTCAAACTCCAAGTCTCTTCTCCTCATATCAGTATATGACTTCTGGCGACTTTTCCCTGTCTTCAACCTTTCTCTGATGACCTTCATCTTTTCCATGGATTGGTAGACAAGATTAGGTCTAACTAATTCAGCATCACCAACCTAAAACTAGCTAATCGGTGATCTATATCTCCTCTCGTACAATGCCTCATAAAGGGCCATCTGAATGCTTGCATGGTAATTGTTGTTGTACGTGAACTCAGTCAATGGTAGATGATCATCCTAATTCCCATTGAAATCGATGACGCAAGCTATCAACATATCCTCCAAAGTCTAAATGGTGTGCTCTGCCTGTCCATCTGTCCGAGAGTGGAAGGTTGTGCTCAGATTCACTCTAGTACCCAATCCCTTCTGAAAAGATCTCCAAAATTAAGAGGTGAATTGAGCTCCTTTGTCCGAGATAATAGACAAGGGAACCCCATGTAACCTCACAATCTCACGAATATATAGTCGGGCATACTCTTCAGTCGTATTAGTTGTCTTGACTGACAAAAAATGGGCTGACTTGGTCATCCTATCCATAATTACCTATATCAAATCATGCTACTTTTGGGATCTCGGTAAACTGGTGATGAAATCCATGTTGATCATCACCCATTTCCATTCAGGAATTTCAAAAGTCTGTGCCAATCCACACGGTCTCTGATGTTCAATCTTGACATGTTGACAATTGGGACACTTAGAGACAAATTTAGCAATGTCTTTCTTTATTCCATTCCACCAATAGACTTCCCTCAAGTTGTGATACATCTTGGTAGAACCAGGATGGATAGAATATCTGAAACTATGATCTTCAGCCATTATCCTCTCTCGAACACCACCAATATCGAGAACGCACAATCTACCCTGGTATCTCACACTCCATCTCCCTCTTTGAAGAAAACCATCACCTTTTGCTTGTGAACCGCTTCCTTTAATTGGAACAAGACAGGGTCTTGGTCTTGCTTTTCCTTCACTTCTGACACTAAGGACGAAGCAGACCCATTCTAAACATTGACCCCATCTTAATTGTTCTCTTCAAGTTGCACTCCTAGTCGAGCCAATCTATGAACTTCCTTAGCTAATTCTCTCTTCCCATCCTCCACATGAGCAGTGCTACCCATAGACAACCTGCTAAGAGCATCAGCAACAATGTTAGCCTTACATGGTGGTAGAGAATGCTCATGTCATAATCCTTGAGAACTTCTCCTCTGTCGCAGGTTAAGCTCCTTCTGACTGAACATGTATTGCAAGCTCTTGTGGTTAGTAAACACATCCACATGCACTTCGTACAAATAGTGACGCCAGATCTTAAGTGCGAACACCACTGCTGCCAACTCAAGATCATAAGTCGAATGATTCTTGTCATGGATCTTAAGTTGTCTAGAAGCATGAGTTATTAACTTCCCTCTCTGAATTAGTACACAACCCAATCCAATTCTAAGTGCATCACAATATATCATAAAATCTCTCATCCCATCGGGCAAAGTCAGAACTGCTGCGGTAGTGATTCTAGATTCAACTCTTGAAAACTCTTTTCACATTCGTCCGACAATTGGAACTTAGCCTTCTTCTGAGTCAGCTTGGTCAAAGGTGCTCACACAGAAGATAAACCCTCAACAAATCTCTGATAGTAGCCTGCCAATCCGAAGAAGCTTCTTATTTTCGTGGGAGAGGTGGGTCTAGGACAATTCTTAACCACTTCAATCTTCTGGATATCCACCTGAATACCATCTCATAAAACAACATGGCCTAGGAAGGACACAGACTTGAGCCAAAACTCACACTTCGAGAACTTTGCATACAATTCATAGTCCTTGAAATTTTACAAAACCACTCTAAGATGATTAGCATGCTCCTCTTCATCCTTTGAATACACCAGAATATCATCAATAAACACGATCATGAACATATCAAGATATGGTTTGAATACCCTATTCATCAAATCCATGAAAGCTGCAGGTGCATTAGTCAACCCAAAGGACATGATCAAGAACTCAAAATGGACATACCATGTCCTAAATGTTGTCTTTGGAATGTCACTTTCCCTTACCTTCAACTGATGGTAACCCGATCTGAGGTCTATCTTGGAGAAACAAGTAGCATCCTGAAGTTGGTCAAATGGATCATCTATCATAGGAAGAAGATACTTATTCTTTATTGTGACCTTGTTCAATTGTCGGTAGTCTATGCACATTCTGAGATATCCATCTTTCTTAAGCACGAATAGGACAGGAGCACCCCTAAGGAGAAACATTAGGCCCTATGAAACCTTTCTCTAATGAGTCTTTCAATTGCTCTTTCTATTCCTTCAACTCAGCGGGGGGCCATTCTATAAGGTGGAATTGAAATGGGTTAGATCTCGGGGAGAACATCAATACCAAAGTCAATCTCCCTGTCAGGTATGACTCCAGAAAGATCATCAAGAAATACTTTAGGAAACTCATTCACAATCGGGACTGATTCAAGAGTAGAAGATTCAACATCATCAGAATTAACTCGCACGAGATGATAAATGCAACCTTTGGAGATCAACTTTCTGGCTCTAAGATAAGAAATGAATTTGCCCTTAGGTGCAAGATAACTCCCTTTCTACTCTAGAATGGGCTCATTAAGAAATTGAAACTTAATAATTCCGGTTCTACAGTCAACAGAAGCGTAACAGACGTGAAGCCAATCCATGCCATGTATCACCTCAAAATCAACCATCTCCAATTCTACCAAGTCAACTAAAGTATCTCTATGATAAATGGACACTATACATCTCCTATAAACTCTCTCAGCTAAGATAGACTCACCAGTAAGAGTGGATACAACAAAAGGTTCAAGCAAACACTCTGGAAGAATCCTAAACTTGCTAGCCACATAAGGAGTCACAAAAGACAAGTTCGCACCCGGATCAAGCAATGCATAATAATCAAAGGTAATGACTCGAAGCATACCTGTAATAACATCTGGTGCAGCCTCCTGATACTGTCGATTACCCATAGCATAAAGGCAGTTTGTCTTGCCTCTTGTGCCCGAGTAGTACCCCTTTGATGATTGCCAGTTGGGGGTGCTTCGGAGGATTGTGGTCTGCTGCTCCCTTCACCTCGTCTCCTCTTTCGGCACTCAAACTGGAAGTGACCAGCCTGTCCACATAAATAGCACACATCCTTACTTACATGACACTCACCCAGATGAAGCTTATCACACTTTTCACAAGGTGGCTTTCTCCTTGCACCTTGGGTCACACTAGCCTGACATTGTGCATCCTGAGCACTAAAATTATGATAACCTTGAGACTTCTGCTCATACCTGTTTGGCTGGACGGGCGCACTCGCTACAGAGGGTGCATGGTGAGATGATCTCTTCTGAAAGTAAGACTTTTCACCCTTATTCTATTAGTTGGCTAGGCTCATGCCAAGCTGATTTTGCTTTTCTGTTCATCTACTCCTTTCTGTCTCTCCTCTTATCCTTCTCTGTCTGTTGGGCATACACCATAATCCTACAGATGTCCATGCTGGAGATCAACAAACCTGCCTTACACTCTTTCTACACATGTCTGCCCAAGCCGAACAGGAACTTCCTCATCCTAGCCCTCATGTCTTGCACCATCTCCTGATCATACCTAGACAGCTTAATGAATTTAAGGTTGTACTCCTTAACTGTTATCCCTTTTTACTTTGGGTTCACGAACTCATCCACCTTCGCCTCCCTCAACTCTTGAGGAAAGAAATGGTCAAGGAAAGCAGCTTCAAACTCTTCCCATTCTGCAAGCTCTGCATTCTCACCTCTACTGTCCTTCCATTGGTTATAACAAACATTAACAACATCCTTCAGCTGGTTAGAAGCAAGCTCAACTCCTTCAGTCTCATTGGCGTGCATAGCTTTTTAGGACCTTATGCATTTTATCAATAAAATTATGCAGGTCCTCTTCAACCTTCGACCCCGTATACATTGGCGGGTTCATCCTCAAGAAATCTTTGAGTCGAGTTGCAGCTAAGGACTCCTATGAGCTAGAACTAGGAGCCTGAGGACCCCGATTGTTACCCTCACCAACTGAGTTAGCATAGTGATGGCTCCCCTAAAATCTGCCTCGGTAGTGGGAGTTAGCTGGGGCTATGCAGGGGGCGTCTTTAGGACCTCAATAGTCCTAGCAAGTCATCCTCGTTTCCTTACCTCTGTCCGAACTGAAACCTCTGGTTGGGCATTCTCAGCAATATGGACTGAGGCATTTCTTTGAGCAGTTGTTCTCTTTGGCGGCATTTTCTGCAAATGTAGAACGCACGAATTAAGATGACATTTTTCATAGAGTTAAAATCCATCGCACGAATTCAGATCATAGAAAAAGGGTAACACTTCCTAATGTCCTATAGCTTCCTGCTTATGAAGTGTGGTGCACAACACACCCATAAACAAGACTCTTATGAAGTGTGGTGCACAACACACCCATAAACAAGACTCTACTAAACACAACTTCATAGACTCCCTAGGAAACTCAAATTCTGTGCTCTGATACCAAGTTTGTCATGCCTCGGGAGGGTACCCTAGGCGTAATTGGCACTCAGAGACTATTGCTAGTCCCGAAGCGAACCATCTAGTCCCACCACACCCGTTCAATTAGTAAATTAGCGAAAGGCATTCAAGAATAATCTATCTATTGGTGGGCTATAATACTCATCATATACGTCAATCACAGGAAACAAGATTCAAGGGAACAATCTTAGTATAAAAAAGGAAAAGGGGAAAAAGAACCCCAAACATCAACCATCATACGTCTACGTCTATGAAGACTCTATAACTACTGTCTAAGAAGGTAGGACAGTCCATGGCTACACAATCTAAGAAATAACTTAAGCAACAGAAAAGGAAAACAAAGACATCCTCCGAATATAGGGGAGGACTCACCAAGTCTCAGCCTGAAAGTTTGGGAAGCTCAACGATTCGGCTGTTGAAGTCCTGTGTCTACTGGATCTGCATCATAAAATGATGCAGCTCCAAAGGGGCATTAGTACGTGGAATGCACTATCTGTAAAACGGGCTAATGTAAACAGTATAGACAAGACAATATAGTATAACATCAGCTTATCCATCACTCGATCTCAACTCAGAATAAGGGACAGGACTTTATCACATCACTATCAGTCAAGACTCACACTAGCACATCAACCTCAGAGTACTATTAATATGAAACATATCTGGGAGTTTCTCTAACCGATAACCACCACCTATGAGTCTGTGATGGTACAATGAAAAGATGTCGCTGCCAAATCCGTCCAATACCTTGTCGGGGTAAAGGACGAGTCTATCAGGGGATCCTAAAAGTCTATTAAGTCCTTTACAGGTTAAGGAAACATCCGCTTTCATGGTCCAATCCTCTCCTACGCTGGCCACGTAGTTACAAGTACGAGTGGGACTCACTCTTACCCATTTTTGTGCTAATACTCCTCCCAGGATACGACATGCTCATAAGTCTATTAGTACATCAAGAATTTCCATCATCTAGCCCCTACGGGCAAGAAACCTCAACTGATTCTATCATCTATCTACTTAGGGCGTGGGATCATCCTTTCAAGGTTAATTTCACTCTCATTTAGACTTTAAGAACTTTAATCTCATCAGTTTCTGTCATCAATACATTCATCTAGGGACCAGGACCACAACAATCAAGCACACTTGCATAATCAAGGCTCTAGACATCAACCTCTATATTTGCAAATAGTTCAAATAATCAGTTAAACAGGTAATTCAAGTCATGATGATCATCAATTTAAGATAATATATAGAAATTAAAGAAAATTTTCAAGAAAATCCTCAAGAAGTGCAACACAAGACCTATCAACTATCAACTACCAACTATCAACCATCAACCTACTACTTTCATAGGGGCACATAGGAGAACAATCCCATGTTTTGGGTAGCCTTTACATACTTAGAATGAAGAATTATCAACTCTTTTGCAAGAACTTGGACCCAAACTTTGAAACCCTCGACTCTTTCTTCTTCTTCTTCTTCTCTCAGAACTCCTGTTTGTAGACTTAGAAAAATAATGGGCTTTTGAACCCTTCGTGCGAAATAAACACTTAAAAACACATTTTGTGACTTAAAAATGGGTCGCAAATACCGAAAATACTCTTCCCGAATTTAAAAGAAAAAATTTTAAAACTCGCACACTGGTCCGCACCAGCATATTTTTGCTAATTTTTGGAATTTTAAATTTTCATCGAAAAACAAAAAAAATACAAAGTGTTAGTCCGCGCCCCCTCCGCGTCGTGCCAGGGATACAGATCGACACTATTTTCGCTTAAATTAGTGAACATTATTTTTTGACCTGGTTGCTCTTAAATCGGGTCGAGACCATTTTTCCACTTGATTTTTTCTGCTGATCACAAATCCGATCTCGAATTTTCTGTTGGAGCTTTGGAATACGCGTTATGCATACGATTATATTTTAGGGGAGTTTTGGTAATTTTTCACGGTGTTACGCCTGCTTGAGCAGCTTTAATTATTACAATTAGTGCATTTTTAACACTAAAAATAAGACAAATAAATTACAATGAAAGAACCATAAAAAAATACGGATACACCTTCAAGCTACTCAAGTTGTCATGCCTACCTGTTGTCTGTCTAAGCAGCTTTAATTATCATGATTAGTAGTATTTCTGAACACTAAAAATAAGCTATATAAAATTACGGTGGAA
This sequence comes from Solanum clarkiae, assembly GCA_011800125.2. NCBI lineage: Eukaryota > Viridiplantae > Streptophyta > Magnoliopsida > Solanales > Solanaceae > Solanum > Solanum clarkiae. Next base: position 8,811,074 of record JAABOM020000092.1, read on the forward strand.
AACTATATAAAATTATGAATGTACCCTCAAACTGCTCAAGCAAGCATGTCGACCTGTTGCTTGCTTGAGTTGTTTAACTCTCCCTTATTATAATCAAATGATTTAGAAAAAGTGAAAACACTGTTACTTTATTTCTTATATTTTACTGCAAATTTGAGATGAAGAATGATAATGAACTTCAAGAATCGAAAGGCTTAATATATAAGTAGAACTAGAGCTTGAAAAATCACCATCATCCTTAATTTTGATTCATCGACGTACCTATAGTTTTTCTCCTTTCCAAATCTGAAATGACTCCGAAAAACGCCCGAAAACGTGCCTTGGAATGCCCAAAATTTTAAATTCCATATATCTCAAAATTCATTCATTATTTCGAAAATTCGACTTCATATTCGTGATCAGGGGGTCAAAATTAGATGAAAAGGGGTCTAATCCTGATATAAGAGCGAAAGATTAGCAATTTCAATTTTTGTAATTTTTCTTATCTAGAATCGCCCGCAACAGCACCGCGACACGCAGCTAGCGCGAACATATGTTATTTTGGCCTCTGCGACAGGTCCGCATTGTGGACCAGATGCAAACCTGTGTATTTTATTGCCAGTGATTTCTATCTCGGTCTAAGGCTTTTGGGTCTTGAGCCTAAGTATTCCTAATATTATTTTTACCTATGCTTAGCCAAATTTCACTCTCATATCATCCTAAACATTTCCTAATACTCACTCAAACACTTAGTCATATTTTCACTCCCCAAACTCAAGTTCCAAACCCTCATCCTAAGCTAAGGTTCTCCTTGAAGGTTCCTCTTCAAGCTTCAAGTCTCCATCTTCAATCTTCACCAAGCTTATCTCTAAGCTAAGGTATGTGGGTTTCTTTCATGGGTTCCTTTCACACATGATACCCAAGCCTCCTTTTACTCAAACTGTATGATTCAAAGTTGATTTACAAATAGGTCTTGCATATTATAAAATTCACTGCACACTATGTTGAAGCTATGTAAAGTTGTGATTGTTTTACTGTGTTTTGAGCTATAAATCTTTGATCTATTATAAGATTTGATGAGAGGTTCTGTAGTATATTTCTAGAAGGTATTGCAAAGTATTGATTGATGGTTTTACAATGAATTTTCTTGCATGATTGCACCTCTATATTTCATAGTTTTATACTAACATTACACTCTCTCCCCCCCCACCAAGTATTTAATAAAATGTCCGACTAGGGTTTCTTGTGGAATTGAAGGTCCAAAGCATGAGATATGATATAATTGATATTATGATGATGAAATGATCCTATGTACATGATAAATTCTATATAAAGTGTTGCATTAGACCATGTCCAATTCGGGGGGTCTAAGAACCCAGATAACCTAGATGGGGATTTCTACTCATTAACCGAGGGAAGGGTTAGTACTTCTCCACCTAATGATGGGGCGGCATCATCACTGACCGAGATGGGGGTTTATACTCATCAACCGAATGAAGGGTTAGTACTTCACCACCTAGGTGATGGGGCGGCATTATCACCAATTGAGTTGGGGGTTTGTACTCATCAACCGAGTGAAGGGTTAGTACTTCATCACCTAAGTGATGGAGCAGCATCATCACTAACCTAACAAAGGATTTGTACTTTGGAAATCTAATTTGGTCTATCCTACACATATGATATCTTATATGAGCTAGAGTTCCTTAAGCATGTTTCACTTTAGTATTGGTCATACATGTCATTGATATATTATGTCTATTACCTATTGTTATGCGTTTTGATTATGATGCCTATTTCTTGTTGCATTGCATCCTATATACTTAGTACATTCAAACGTACTAACACATACTCTTACTTAAATGATATCACCATGTAGGAACCGGAGCCCAAGTTGATCATCCTCCTCCTCCACGTGGCTAGTTCAGTGCTATTCAAATTAGTTGGTGAGTCCTCCATTTCGGGGACCTTGGTCTATGTTTTCCCTTGCTTTGTATTAAGACACTCTACTTTATGTTCTATTTTGACTATCAGGGTGAGCCCGGCTACCTTGTCTTGGCCCCCGCTCTTATCTATGTATTTAGAGGTATTTATTGGACAAGTCATGTATCTATGATATAAGCTTTTACTCTTTGTCTCTTGATGATGATATTTTGCAAGCTATCCCTTAGCCCATTTGCCCCTTATTCTTACTTTATGTTGTTTTATGTTGCTTTCGCGACCAAGGATGTGTAATGATATGCTATAAGGTTTGTTTGGTGTTCCTTAGAGTTCCCCATTCGTCGTGTCACGTCTAGGCTCTAGGCTTGGGTCATGACAAAATCAAAGCAAGTTCTGATTTTGTTCCAAGCCACACTTTGTGTGAAGGATGGCATGTTAAAATTTCACGAAACATACATTTGATCATTAATTTTTTTTGAATTAAATGTATTTATTTATATTAGGAGATGAACTAAAAAGAAAAAATTAGTAGTCCATTCATCTCATTTTATGTGTCGTCTTTTGATTTGGCACGATGTTTAAGAAAAAAATGAAGACTTTTGAAACTTTTGGTCTAAAATAATCCTTAGGTATTTGTGTTGCTGAGATTCATTTCATCAAGGGTAAAAAAAATTTAAAAGTTAAATTATTTCTAATTGAGGTTATTTTTTTGGTGGGGGGGGGAGGGGGGATGATGGACTAAAAAGGAAAAGGTGTCATAAAATAGGATGAGGAAAGTATTATTCTTTATAGTGTATAACATTTAAAGAAATCTTTTAAAAACTATAGTAGTAAAATATGTTGATTTTTTACTTAATAACACATTTATAAAAGGAGTATAAGTTTACTACTTTCTTATATATATAAGAGGCTAGAAGCACACAGTTGTTGGACAACAAGTGTATAAGAGGCTAGAAGCACAAAGCTATTGTTAATGTGTGCTTCTAGCCATTTACAATTTACTTAGGGACAATTTAGATATTTAGGACATATGTTTGTTTTTAATAATGTTGTACTTTAGTTTCTTGCGTTTGTACTTTTTTTTACTATTTGATATAAAAGTCAATTCATTTTTATTTGCTTACCTTTCTTACCTGAAATGTGTACACTTTTCTATGTATATATGTGCGACCATATTCCTACCACTTCCTTTTACAGCATTTTCATTTTTTTGTCTTTATTTATCCCTTAAAGCTTCTCTTTTAGGTTGTTCACTTGTGGCAAATTAATGTTAATGGAGTATTATTTTATTGTATATTTAAAAATTATATAAAAAGTATTATAAAATATAATAATTAATAATCTAAAATATCTAATAAGATGCTATAGACGTACAAGTCTTAAAAGTGTGTTATAGTTGATAATTATGTCAAGTATAGTACAAATCACAAGAATTGACAACTTAAGATATTCATTATAATTTTAAAGATAAAATTGAAAGTGTAACAACCGAAAAAATTACCAAAATATCTCTAGATGAGAAATGCTCGTATAACGCGTCTTCTCAAACTCCGTTGGTAAATCCGAGGTCAGAAATGCGATTAGCATGAAAAATTGTATTTGGAAAATGGCCTTGGTTGAATCTTAGAGCAACTAGATCGAAAGATAATTTTTCGATGCGAAAACGCAATTCCAGAGAAGTGCGCGATACACTTGATTGTGATCCCAATATTTTTTACGGGATTAGAAAACTTGATCGAAAAATTTTTGACGAAAAACTTCACAAATGACCAAGTCCGCGACGTGGACTTGGTACGCCAAAGGGAAAAATTTTAGTTTTTGGCGAGGGGCACTCCACACCTTTTTCAACCCCTTCTAAACTTAAAACACGATCAAAATAGATTGTTTTGAGCATAAAAAGGATTTTAAGACCCATTCTTAAGCCTTTATGAACTTCTAATAAAAACTATGGCTAAGGAGAAGAGAGGAAGAGCGAGAGTTCAAGGGAATTGAAGATAAATTCTTGCAAAGTTGATCATCAAACTCTATATCAGGTATGTAAAGCTAAACTAAAACATGAGAATATTCTTCCAGATGCCCCTATTGATGGTAATAGAAAGATTGTGAATGTATTGGATCCTCATGCATGTTTCTTATAAATTATATACATTCTATGTATTTCTATGTATTTTCATATATTGATGATCATCACAAACTTGATTTTTCTAATTAAGTATTTTTCATAAGTTGTTGCATAAACCTTATATGTTATTTTATAAAAGATTGCATGAATGAACCTAGAGATTGAGTCTAGAACCTTGATTTGAGAATGCTGATTGTGATTAATGTAAGCATGATGATAGGTTGATAGAACTTGATGGTCCTAAGAGTCCCCATAATTGAACTCTAAAGATTGGTTTAATTGATGGTCCTCTTAATAATTGGTCTAAGCTCCTTCAAAAAATATAATTGAGAATTGAGTTGATTAAATGATTGATAGGTCGAAAGGCCAAATTGTGATAGAACTGATGGATTGATGAGAGTCTTTATGAGACTAATTGATCTTATTGATTGAGATGGATTATCTTATGAGCATTAAGTCTTTAGAGGAGTATCAAGCACCAAAATGAGTAAGAGTAAACCCAACTCGAACTCATTAACTACGTCGCAAAACATAGGTGAGGATTGAATCGTTAAATCGAATGTTCCCTCTTGATTGGAAATCCCTGAAATAATAGCGTACTTGATTGACCAGATTCATTATGGATCTGATTCGTTCTTTACCTGGAAAGTACGAAACAATTGTGGTAACATCGGTGAGATTATTGTACAATCACTGGCTCATAAGTAATTATTATCGGATAAGAGAAACTCCCAAATAGGTTATCTACTGATAGTACTCTAATTGGATTTTACTGTATTGATGGGTCATTATCTACTCTTTATTCTTACTTAAGATAAACAATTGACATTCTGATTGAGTTCCTTATCTCTTAATTTGAGTTGTTTGAGTAAATAGTATTCTACCTTGATGCATGTTTTATTTAGCCATTTTACATTCTCGTATATTTCACATATTGGTGTTCATTTTGACTGTATCATTTTATGATGCAAAGACAGGTACTAGAGATCATCCATAGGTGCTCCGTTGAGAATCTATTTTACATATCAGCTAAGTGGTGAGTCCTCCTTAACTTAATTCGGAGGATGCACATGATTTTGTTTCATCTAACTTTTTAGAGTTAGACTTTAGATTAACTTTATTTTAATCTGAGGTAGTCATGGGTCTGTCATTGACACCATTGAATAGTTGATGGAGGCTTCATAGACTAGAGTTTGATTTGTTGTGAGTTGAATATGTATTTTGAGCTAGTTTCTTTCTTACTAGCATTTTTGAGTTGACTTGACCATTTATTTATTGAGATTGTCCACCCTCTTCTGCCTATACATTTAAATATTGATTGAATGAATGTGACGAGACCAAGTGGTTCGCTTGTGGACTAGCAATAGTCTCTAAGTGGCGGCCACGTCCAAGGTACCCTCCAAGGGCGTGATAGAAAGTACTATAAATTATAATAATATAATATTATTTGAAAATGACAGAAAAAATACTACAAATATGATAGTTTAATAATTTAAAATATTTTACGAATTATATAAGAATTTGATTTACTTCACTTATATTGGAACAAAAGGAGTAACATATAATATTATTTGAAAATGACAGAAAAATACTACAAATTATAATAAATTAATAATTAAAAATATTTTACGAATCATATAAGAAATTTGATTTACTTTGTTAATTCCATCAATTCCACATAAATTGGAACAAAAGGAGTAACATATAATATTATTTGAAAATGACAGAAAAATACTACAAATTCTAATAAATTAATAATTAAGAATATATTATGAATTATATAAGAAATTTGTTTTACTTTGTTAATTTCGTTAATGTCACATAAACTGGAACAGAAGAAATATTATATGTTATTTGAAAATGACATGTAGAAGAACTATAAATCACAATAAATTAATAATTTAGAATATTTTAATATTGGGTACGGGCGCCTAATGGAAATTACAAACATAATGAAAATGCATAGGAATTTCCCTGTGTGCAGTGATTATAATTTATGAGCAAATTATGACTAACTTGTTCATTTCTGTGTTTCCTATTGTTATTTCCTTCACATAAACCAATGGCACTCCAATTATTTTTAAAATATAAATGAAGATGAAATATCGAGGGATCCGTGGCCCATGGTAGCGCGTCTGACTCCAGATCAGAAGGTTGCGTGTTTGATTTACGTCGGGTTCAAATTCCCCCGATTGTATTATAGTTTTTTTAAGAGCAAGTCGAATGAAGTGAATTACTTTAACTTTTATTGCACCCATCCTTCTCTGTTTCTTATTAATTTTGGATAAAAAGTAAAAAAAAACATTCTTGATATACATGGTAAATGGAAATTGCAGAAGAAATGATCTTTTGTGCCGTTACAAGTTAAATCTATGATCCTACAAGATTATTTTGAGAATTCAGATCAAAAACTATGCAACTAAAATATGTTTTTGTATCATAAATTGACCCTTGTCATTTTGAACATAATTGGAGCTGCATATTTGTTAAAAAAGTATGGGATCACAACATTGTGGTTGTGGACAACAAGGATTTCCTTTGCTTTCGTAATTTTGCATTGTTGATCTATGAAAACAAATGCAATTAAGAAGAACACCCTTAAATTGGAAATCTATTTTGGGTAAAATTGGACTGCCTAAATGTATTTATTAGCTAGTTTTATCACTTACCTTAAGGGTAAATTTTTTATTTCCTATATTCATTGGACTGGTCACACCGTTCCCCAACATACTGGTTAAATCGGACTCTCAAGTGTTTAAACACTTGTCCATAACACTATCACAAAATAACCAAAATCAGACCTATATTACTCAACAAAACAACCAAACCTAACTTGGACAATACTAACTGCACTGGTAGAAATTGAGCATTCCAGTTTGGTTTTCCTGGTAAATCACATCATTGCAAATTGATCTAATTGTTCAATTTCATTCAGTCTTCCTTGAGGATACAACTAACACATGTTTCATGGTTTACACAATCCAACATACAAAATGTGAATCAATGATTCACAATGACAACCAAGTACAGTACAACAAACAAGGATGATCTAGGACTCACATCATTGCAAATTGATCTAATTGTTCAATTTCATTCAGTCTTCCTTGAGGATACAACTAACACATGTTTCATGGTTTACACAATCCAACATACAAAATGTGAATCAATGATTCACAATGACAACCAAGTACAGTACAACAAACAAGGATGATCTAGGACTCATCCCATTCATCATCATTTTTATATGAAACCAAAGTGTCAACCTTGTGAATCTGCATTGAGAAAACGAAACTCGAATTAGGGTTGCCGAAATATCCAGGGGTTTCATATCAGACTCAAGCAGCAGACAAACCATACCTTAGTGTCAAAAGAGTGCAGTTTCACCATTTGTGGATTAGCAATCAGTTTAGGGTCACTCTCAATCCAAGTGAATGGAACTGCAACATCAGTATCAGTGTATGCTAACACATCAAACACACCTGCAGCCAACACACAAATGAAACAAGAATTCTCATCCCAAAACAACATTCCAAGCACAAATGATGCTTACATGGTTCCTCGAGGCAAGGCAAATAAGTGATGCTGGACGCTATTTGCCTCATAATCGCTTGTATTTCCCTCATTATTTCTTTATCACTTTTCTCTCTTGAAACACTGGAAAATCAAATAAAAGTTAATCTAATTAATTAACGAACAATCCAACATAGAATGTTTATCAAGCAAGTTCACGTAAGAAAGTAGAAATTTTATAGAGTTGCTTCTTCCATAAAAATCTCCAACACACACTTTTTTCAATCCACAATGAGAAAAATGGTAATCATTACCCCTTTTCAACAACCTCGCTATCAGTTTCAATACTGAAATTCCACCTCTCTAATACCTCACCAGAGGCCTTGCTCATGATCACAAGAACCACCCTTTGTAGCTTTCCAGTTTCCAACCACTCTACATGAACACAATCATATAGAAAACAATCATTTCTCTACCTACATATGATCTGAACCAATCAACCACTTCGACAAAATTCTAAAATTACCAGCGAGTTGGGCTGTTAAGTTGGAAACGAAGGTCTTGACACCTTCATCTTCAGTAAGCAACATTGTGAGACCATATTTCTTCACTTTTTTGAAACTTTCTTCAGGATATACTCCTCTGTTGTACAAAATGCTAGAAATATAGCCCAGACCCAAAGAGGAAAAAAAGCCAAAATCAGCATTCAGACAAAACCATAAAAGAAGAACACATAGCATTGTGTTAAAATCAATTAAATCAATCAAAAATGCCCGATGGCCAGTTGGGATCTGAAACTAAAAGATTAATATCAAAGTTTCCCCAGACAATATCAGCATTCTGAAATTAACCCTAAAAAAAGGACACAAAGCATTTTATTTAACCAATCCAACAATCAACAACGTCTCAACCGCTATGATAGTATCCGATGCAATCTGTTCAACAATTTCCTACGCATTCAATTTGATAATTAATTTTCAGGGTTTTCTGAAACCTATCTAAATCTAAAACCGATCAACCTACACGAACAACGCGCAAGTCTGTATATAGAAAATCTGATGTCACAAAACGGGATTTCTCAGTTCTTACCTATTTGCTGCATAACCAAAGTATTCACTGACGATTGCGGCAGAACCACGAAGTGTGATTATGTCTTTGGAGGCTGTTCTTGACGCCATATCCAAAATCTAACTAAGAGGAATAGAAGAACAAAACGATGGCTTTCGAGATTCTAAGGTATATTGGGTTAACTGATTGATTCTTTGTGAGGGAGAAATGGATTTAGGGTTTTTATGAGAATTGAGAAACAAAGTGAGAGCAACGGCTAGTTTTTTGGAAATGACACATAACAACGGTCAAGTGCTCCTTCTTTTCCAAAAAATTTTTTTTAAAAAAATAGGGAAATTATATATTACATATACATACTAGTGGCGAAAGTCCATGCTAGCACAAATTCAATAGAAATTATTTTTTAATCTCGATTTATGTGACATCGATAGATTTTTTTCTATATATTTTAAAAGATAATATAAAATTATAATTGAAGCATCTAAAGAAATATTATAAAGTCTTTGAAGCAGACACGTCAATATGCAGATGTCTTGAAAAGATTCAATTAAAAAGCTCGCAAATTATTTTTTATTGGGCCACCAGAAGCTGATCAAGTAAGCAACAAATATAAATTACTTTTTAGTTTCGATTTATGCAGCATAGATAAATTTTTTATATATATTTTAAAAACTATTGTATAATTATAATTGAAGTAGTTAAAGAAATACTATGAAGCAGACAGGTCAATACTCAGATACTTTGAAAAGATTAAATTAAAAAGTCCAAAAAATATTTTTTTATTGACCCCACGTAATAAACAAGAAGAAGCAAGCAATTGAAGCAGGTAGGACAACTGGAAGCTGATCAAGCAGGCAGCTGCGATCGGAAGCTGTTGTTTAATGCCTTATATATAAGTAGTAAAGCAATACAAAAAATTAAAAATTTTACCAAAAAAAAAAAACCCATATTTTATTTACATAAAAAAAAAGCCCAAAATCAATGAAACTATGCATGACTATACAATATGATTTGTCAAAGTTATAAAAAGTATATGCTACTGTACAATGTATATTACTTATACATGAGTTATACACTAAATATATATTATGATACACAGATATACACTAATTATATATACCTATATGACAAGAGCTAAATATTCAAAATTATAATAAATAGTCAAAAATCAGTCCAATAATTATTTTTCGTGATAAAAAAAAAGGGGCTAATTTTTATATAAATAATTTTACTCAGTAACTTATGAGCGTAATTATCCTAAAAAAATTCCCACGGTCACCCACTGCGCATTAAGATGGGCTAATCCAAATCTTGGGCCCCAATGAGGTGCAATTGTAATTGGTTATTTGTTAAGTGCACAAATATCCATTTAATTAAGGGAAAATGGCCTACACTATTCTAAGTTTCTAACTATTCAATGTAGGTTAAATATATATAAAAAAGAATAGCCTAATTGAGCAAATATATATTAGTAAATTATGTAATATAGTTATAATTTATCAATATTACAATTTGCACCCAATATTTATTGAAATTGGTAATAAATAATTGTGGGCCCCACTCTAATTTTGCATAAGACAGTTTATATTCCACTTTTTTACTTTCCCACTCTATATACACATTTTTTGTTTCTCTTTCTGTTAACAACCTCTGAATTATCTCCTAAAATCAGTCAAGCAAATTCTTTACTCCTCAAATTCTCGATTTCTCAATTTCAAAGATCTTCAAACTCCTTTCAAAATCGTGTATCCTCAATTATACTTCCTTCATTTTATATTAAGTGAATTATTAGGGAATTTTTTATGTTTCAAAATAAGTGAATTGTTCACTTTTCAAGAGATGTGTTGGAAATTTTTTTCAATTTTACCTTTCATTAATTAAGTTTTTAAGGTTGAGTTTTGTATGAGAAATAAATGATACATTATTGTGTGGAGTTTGAAAAGGGTAAAAATGGAAAAACATGATTAAATTTTGTCTTTATTTCCTTTTCTTAATATGTGTGAAATGACCCAACAATTCACTTAATATGAAATGGAGGGAGTAGGTATCAATTTCTAGCAATTTTTGAAATTTTTGTAAAAATATAATTTATATTGTTCATATAATATTTTCACAATTGTTAATTTCTTTTAGTAGCTCTTTATACATCATGGCCGAAGAAACTTAATCTAAAAGGATAGCTAATGGTGTACAATTGCATGATAAAATTATGGAAGAGTTACTACCTTTTTCATTGGATATAGCTCAAGGCCTCAATGATATTATTGGGTCTCATTCCAGCATTCAAATGGCTCCTTTTGAGGTCTTCTATGGTCAGAGGTGTAGATCGCCTATCGGGTGGTTTAACACAGTAGTGGTTAAGAGCATGGGTGTTGATATATTGAGAGATGATCTATAGCAGGTGTGGTTGATTCAGAGTAGGTTAGTGACAACCTAGAGTCACCAAAAAAGCTATGCAGATAAGCAGGTTTGAGCTTTGAAGTTCATGGTTGGTGACATGATTTGGTTGAAGGTCTCATCCTTGAAGGGGGTTATGAGATTCAAGAAGAAGGGCAAGCTTAGTCTAAGGTTTATTGATCTTTTTGAGATTCTAGATAAAGTGGGAGAGGTGGCTTATAGAATTGTCTTACCACCTAATCTGTCTTCAGTTCATCCTATGTTTCATGTCTCAATGTTGCGGCATTATACTCCAGACGAGTCTCATGTGATTTCCATGGATTCAGTTGAGTTAAGCCCTGATTTGACATATGATGAGTAACCGTTGACCATTTTGAATGGGCAGGTGAGGAAGTTGAGGACTAAGGAGTTTACTTCAGTAAAGGTCGAGTAGAGCCATAGACTTGAAAGTTAGGCTACATAGGAGAGAAGAGTTAGTGATGCGTGCCCGATGCCCTTAGCTTTTTGAGCCTTCAGGTATGTCCCTTATTCATGTTCGATGACAAATATTATTTTTAGTAGTGGATGATGTAATCATCTCAGAGGTTACTTTTTGTAATTTTTGATAGAATTATTATTTTGTCCTTCTTAAAAGTTGCCTTGGGTCATTTTTTGTTGCGTCTAGAAGTCAAATTTTGAAAAACTTTGTGAGAAGTTGAAGTTTTTCTAAAGAAAGAGTTTTTAAAGGCTTAAAATTGAAAATTTTTAGTTTTGCGATCATTTTGAATTTAGAGGGTCGAATTGCAATTCTGTCGATTCCATCATCTTCGGAATGCTGAATCTGGTCTAGGAGAATTTGTAGAACTAAATTTGGAGTTAAAATAGAGATTTTAGGCCTAAAGTTATATTTTCAATTTATTTTGGATCATAGTTTGACTTTGGTCAACATTCAGAGTTCGGAAGCTCGAATCTAAATCTCAACAATTTCAGTGATTTCGAATAGTTAAAGTAATGCTAGAAATGACTTTGTTGTATTTTTTTAGCTTCTAAGGTTATTCTGAGTATTTGAGCCTAGAATAGTCTAAATGATTTTTCTGCGGTTCCAGACCAAGGAGGTCTCGAATTCGAATTCTGACTGTTCCATTGAATTTGAAATGTCATTTCTGGTAGGGTTCTATGTTTAGTTTGTGTTCATGGGGTTCCAAATAAATTTCAAGGGTCCATTTCACGATTTTATTGAGTTGTGTTTTACTGGTTTGAACTGTGTAATGTGCAGGTCAATTTTGTTTTCCATGTTCGCAGATGTGCGTCTGCGTTTGTGGAGTATACACGCCTAGACCTCTGCGTTTACGGAACTCTCGCTTGCCTAACCTTCCGCGTTCAGGGAGATTTTGCTTTGCCTGTCTTCTGTGTTTGCGGGTTAATGCTCCGTGTTCGTGGAGCACAAGAGGGACCTGAACCAATGACTTATTTTAAACGATAGGATTTAGTATATTTCACTATTTTCAACACTTCAAGCTTTATCTTCAAGAGATTCTTCAAGGTTTTTCGAGGAAAATCGATTGGGTAACTATTTTCTAAAACATATTTCTTCAATTTTCATTGATTAAATTGTGATTTTAACTTAGAATTTAAGGTTTTTAATTGGAGAATTTTGGGACTTTTGGACTGTGAGTTCTAACTTTAACTTGATGATTTCTACCTCATTCTAACTCCATTTTCGAAATGATTTTCATTGTTGGAATCAGTATCACTCGAGGAGAATTTTCAGGCATTAGATTTCTAACCATTTAACCTTTTTCATCCTAATGATTGATTTTAGTGTCATTAGATTCATTATATGATTGTGATTCTACATTTGATTAGATTTTAGTGATTTGGAGTATCATAAAATGAGAAAAGCTTTGAATTTGACTTGATTCAAGACTTTTTCTCAGGTAAATGGACTTCCAACCTTTTATTAGATATGATTAAACATTGTATACTCTTATGTGTACAGAATTGAATATTTTGGGGTAGAATTATATCCTTGTAGGCTTTGATCAGGAGATTTTAGATTGGGCACTAATTCATATGGTGACATCTTCACTTGTAAATTTATTATGAATTCGTAATACATATGAATTGTGCATTACTTGATGTTGATATTGAGAATCGTGATGAGGTTGGAATTATATTGTGAATCTTTGTGTACTTGTGAGTTACTCGATTTCGATTGGTGAAATTCATGATTTATATGAACATCTTGCATCCGCTATTTTCATGAGCATGACTATTGTGCTTATCGAACTCCACCTCAATGTCCCATTCAATGTTAAGTCAATCCCATGGAATACTTTCAATCATTAGAATATTCGTGCAATATAACTTAGAATCATAAGTAGCAATCGTGCTGGAGTAGCTCATTAATTGGGAATCCACTCAAGTGAGAATTGGCCTTTCACATCATCACGATCCAAACCTACGGCTTAGCCATAACAAGGTGAATGTGGCACCCGAATGTATCCTATCCAAACCTCGTGTTCATATGATAAGTATTCACAAGGTAAAATAAGCATAACATGAGAGAAGAAGCAAGTGGAATTTACCATAATAAAAATCGTAGTTTCCCTTAGAGGAAATTACATTAAGTCATAATGTCCAAAACATACCTCTACATTATAGGATCTTGGAGGGGACTAGAACATAACTTACTAGCTCACCCTCCACATACATCAAAGAAAAGAAATAAAGTTTCAATAGAAAGCATAATAAAAGGGCTTGTTTCTGAAGCATGTGAACTCACCAACAATCTTCAAAACTCAACTCCAAAGCTAGCTATGAACTAAAATGGTCGCCTCGTTGTACATTCCTACATGGTTAGATCATGTAGGCAAAGTAGTATATGTTAGTACGTGAAATGTATTAAGTATGTAGATATGTCATGCATTAAGAAACATCGCAACATATTATCAATATGCATAATCATAAACAATAGAATGAGGACACAATATATATGAACAAATGCAAGTTCAAAAGCATGAAAAGAAGCATCTTCAAAATCCTTCATAACCTTAACTTACATATGTGGGAATAAGATCATAACCGAATATAACATCATGCAGATTATTACATGGAATCTTGATGTTTCCTCCACACCAAGCAAAAAAGGAGTCTACTTTGCCAAGTAGACTCGATCCTCACCCTATAGGCTCTACCGTAGCACGGTGAGAACCTATCATAGACCTCACCCTTTAGGCTCTATTCTAGATCTATGAGTTTCCATTAAAAGCTATATGTATCCATTAGCTTAACTTGAAAGATAACCTTAACTTAATTAGTTTCTTGATGATTCTTGAGCATTCAAGTTTAGGAGTGAAAGAGAAGCTTTTACTTATGAAAAGTTGACGTCTTATATGTTTTGCTACACTAAAATAACCCCCCAAAAGATTATAGGACAAAAGTGTCCTAAAAAAGTAATAAAGGGACGTCATTTAACTTTGGTAGAAGGGTCTGCATCACGGAGCTATTGCGGACTTCAACTAGCTTTGTATGTCTCCAGTAAATTGATCATAACTTTTACCCTGAACTCAGATTGACACAATCTTGGTGGTGTTGAAAGAAGACTCGAAGACCTTTAATTTTATAGGTTGTGGGACACTTAAATCTTTATATTCTAGAAGATATGATTATTTGAAGTTGACCCTTCTATGAACTCAAATGAAAACTTAGTCGATAGAAATTCTATGGACTAGCCTTTGGTGTAAGAGATTTCTTATGACTCTAAATCACATCTAATATACTTTAAATATTTAAGAATATATCCTAACATATATATACAATTTGAACTCGTTGGATTGCCTAATTTCTTTATAAAATCTTATTTTGAAAGCCAATCGCTAAGGAAGTTTTTAACTCAACTGTGTACTAAAGTGTTCTTGTGACCTTACTTCATCTTCAAATTTATTGGCACACTAAGAAATTAATTTTAACACCTATGATCAATTAAGAATCATTGGGTACAATCTCAAGCATACGAAAGATGGGTGTTACCATTACAGCTGAAGCAATTGAAGAAATAATTAATTTAAATGATATACTAAAATCAAGTAGTTAAACTAAATACGTCAACCAACAATCAGGCAGCTGAAGACGTGCTTGCTCATTGCCATTTATTATATAGTATAAATACAAATATAAAATATAATATTGCCAGCCTAATTCTATCTACTGTAATACTTTTCCATCACCTACCCTTTGTTTGGCCGGATCCGTGTTGAAGGAAGCCACCTAGAAGGAAAGAAAATAAACAAATATTCAAAATGGCGGCATCGGGTTGGGTGTTTAAAAGGAAAACTATTGGTAAAAAGTTTTTAATGAGTTGGCTTGTAGTTTCCACAAATTAAAGTAGGAATTCGGTTAAATTTGTTCTGAAATAATTAGTTGTTCATGAATCTCTTTATTTAGAGCATGCATATTGAACTCAATTTGACAAGTGGTAGCCATCAAACTATATACATATCCAACAGTAAGCTTACGTGGCTTGAAAATTATCCTCTAAAGTTAAATATTTATGTTTTTTTATTATATTAGGAGCAAAGTAAAGGGAGTAATTAAGACGTAAACTTGTTTTTACCAATTTGGATGTGACACTGGTTAATTAGGATAAGGAAGAAAAAAACACCTAATGTATTATTGAACGGATCACAAAGGGGTTGGTAGAAAATCACCTAATGATATTATTCTACATGCTCATTGTCACATATATTGCTTCAGCTACCTGCTTAGACGGAAAGAGGATGGAAGAAAGAGATAGATATTAATCTCATTTTGTATTATTTAAAAACTGCACTCTTATATTCTTTAGTCCGTGAATTAAATATTTACTATCATTTTGATAATTTTCAAATTACTCTTTTAAAAAATATAAAGTAGTTAAAGAACCTTATTAATTGAAAAATAAATATAAAAAAATATTTTAATAATTTTTCTAAACTTTAAAATGTTTACTTATTTTAGACTACAAAAATTTCTTTTTTACTAATACGCTTAATATGAATTAGAGGGATCAATATATTCAAAAAAGGGACTAATATAAGTGCTAGTAGAGTCTTCTAGAATATCACCTAATTCTTCCGTTCAAAGTTTGAGTGTAACCACATTTTTTGAGTATGAATCTTGCCATTTGAATATTGAAGTTTACTATTTTCAACATTCAACAATGATAATATACTCAATGGAATATCACAAGTGAGATCCGAGAAAAATAGAATGTATGTATAACTTATCACTACCTCATACTATTTTCAATATTCACTAAATGAATTTGTATAATTTATTTTTTTGGAAAAATAATTAGATTTTAGTGAAAGTAGGTGATGTAAGAGTATAATTTGGGTTAAATGACAGAAGAAAGAGAGGGCAGAGGTGGTGGTCCTGCATGAAAATTGCTACTAAGTCTGCCATAAATGAGATTGTGTTAGACCTTTTTTGGCCTGTGTCATTTGTACTTTCCTGGTAATCTTCTCCCTTGAAATATGTCGACACAATGTGCTCATAATTTTACTATAACATTCTTCTTCAATTTTCACCACTATTCTAGTGCATAATCATAGATAATGACAGTATAACAATAACTTCATATATCTGCTAAATGGCCCCAAATATGATGTCAATAAGACTATACTAATATTTTCCTTCCAAAATAAACTCAAATTTTACTACTCCACCTCTTCACTTTTGCTTATTGAAGTATTATTTTATGTTTTTAGGTTGCATAAATTTTGATTAGTATTTTAAAATGTATCCTTCATCATATTAATATGATAATGATTGAGGGTGTGTTTGGTATGAAGGAAAATGTTTTTTTCATTTTCTCATGTTTTGTTGGGTTAAATGTTTTGAAAAATATTTTTCAAATCAACTCATTTTCCTCAAATTTAAAGAAAATGACTTCGTTTCAAAAATTAAGGAACACATTCTCCAAAACTCTTATTCAATTTCAAATTAATTTTTTTATTCCGTTCATACCACGATCACCCTCACCCCAAAAAATTTATTTGTAAAATAAAATATGATTAAATATTTATTTTTATAAAAAATTTCATATTTTAAAAATTTTATTTTTTTCACCCGTTCCTATTCCGAACCACCCAATTCCCCTAACACCCTCCACCAAAAAATAAAAATTAATTTTAAAATTATTTTAAATATTTTGAAAATCTCAAATTTTTATTCCACCCTACGACCCCCCCTCCCCCGATCCCCCCCCCCCCCCCCCGCCCCCCCCCCCCCCCCCCACCAAA
>JAABOM020000092.1:8839133-8872871 GCA_011800125.2 Solanum clarkiae
TGACTTAAGATTTCTTTATTTGGTCAAAGATTTAGTTGCCATAAAATGTCAAATATTTGGTGAACCATAAATGTCAAAGATTTGGTAGCCACAATATTTTATATGTTCATATTACAAATATTGAATTTTCTATCTTCAATAGCATCAGTCATGATGTTAACAAGCTAAATTTTTTCCTATAAATAGGGGAGTTATTCATTAGTTGAGAAGCATCCTTGAAGCATAAGAAAATTCATTTCATTGCTTTCTTTCTTTGTTTTCCATTTAGAGTATTTTGTAAGAGAGTTAGTGTTGGGAAACACTTATGAGAACCCTTTCTTTCGAGTGATCTTGTGAGGTTACTCTCTTAGGGTCTTTGGGATTATGTAGAGTTTTATCTCTAATTGTGTACTCTCTTTTGTATTCTTGTTTTTCTACTCTTGTTAATATAGTAAAATTCTCCTCTCCGCTTATGAACGTAGGTCACATTGACCGAACCACGTTAAATTTGCGTCTTCTTTATTTGCTTTACTTTCGTCATTATTAACTCACTATTGCTTTTGTTATTATCAAAACATTATTTGGCTAAATTTCATTTTTCCCGAGTTCTCGATCCTAACAATCTTTTATTGGTAAATTTGATACTTTAGTTGTTCTCCATTTGTAGCAAAAAGAGATACTAATCATGTACAACTGGTGTTGGTTGTGTTCTTTTTACTGTAAGTTAATAGTTTTTGTCCTTGTAGGTATGATGAAACAACAAATTATGTTATATTTCAGCTTTTTCATTTCCTGGACAAATTTTACTGCAATATAGACTTCGCTATGCTAATTCAACTCATTTTAAGTGGCAATAAGAAACTCTGACATGAGCATACTATTGAGGATCTAATCAAGATGATGTGGACAGAGTTGAGTTAGTTAGCATTAATCCAAAGTTTGTTAGTGATTAACTAGTTTGTTAGAGGGAGGTTAAAAGTTAGTTACATTGACAGCTGTCAATGTAACTATATATGTACATGTACAGACCCAATTGGAGTGAATGAAATAGTACATTTTCTAGAATTTTCTCAAGCCCTTTTTCTCTCTTCTTCTTTCTCACCATAGCTTTGTAGTATTGAGCTTCCACCATGGAAGTTAACGTGGTATCAGAGCCTTGATCGACTGGGAGTACTCAGCTTGTAGAAGCTTTGTCTCGATTAGAACCAGCTAGTTCGAGCAAGTTCAGATAGAAGAATGGCAGCTAAGGATGTATCCACTGCACCAGGTCTGTCTACAGCTAGAAATTCAAGCAAAAGCAAAGTAGATCATAATCACCCACTCTATCTTCATCCTAATGATACATCAGGTAGTTCTCTGGTTTTTATTCAGTTATTGGATTGGAAAACTATGCCTTTTGGAGTAGATCTATGTCACTAGGTCTGTTAGGAAAGAGTAAGCTAGGATTTGTTGATGGAAGGAACGCTAAGGATAAATTTGATGCTTCACCGCATGAATAATGGGAGAAAGTTAATGCAATTGTTTTATCTTGGATTATGAACTCAGAGAGGAAAGAGTTGTTAAGTAGTATCATATGTGTATCAAATGCACACAAAGTCTGGTTAGATTTGAAGGAGATGTTTGATATTGTTAATGGATCTACAGTTTTTTTTTTCTACATAGAAAGATTGTGACCTTAGCTCAAGGAACTCTCTCGGTATCAGAATATTTTTCTAAAATGGGGAACCTATGGGATGAGTTTGATGTGCTAATGCCTTGTCCAGGTTGCAACTGTTCTGAATCAAGGAATTATGCTCAACATCATGGCTATCAGAGACTTTTACAGCTTCTTATGGGGCTAAATGAGACCTATGCTCAATGTAGGAGCCAGATCCTCATGATGTCTCCAATTCCTACTCTAAACAAGGCATACTCTATGGTGATTGATCATGAAAGTCAGAGATCTCTAGCTAATACATCAGCTATGATCAGTGATTCATTAGAAGCTGCAGCATTCTTCAGTTAGAAAGCAAGACCTAGTTCCAACTACAAAGGAAAAGGAGTGGTTAGTGGTACTCACTCCAACTACAGCAAAGGAATTGTATTCTCAGGAAACAATAGTTCAGCAGGAAGTTCAAGTTCCGGTGGTAACTACTCTGGTAAAGTAGTCTCAACAAACAACTACAAAGCTCAAAAGAAAGGACTAGTAGTATGTGAATATTGTGGTTACAATGGACACACAAAGGGAGCTATTACAAGCTAATTGGTTATCCACTAGACTAGCCTAAATCTAAGAAGAAAGGGATAAATCAATATGCAAATCAAGCGAGTAACTACGCTGAAAGTCCTCAAGAAAGGAGCAGTCTCAGTAGTCATGACAGTCACTTTTGTTAGACTACTTCCTCTTAGCCACCTCCTTATTTCACTCAGGAACAATACCAATAGATTCTTCATATGTTAAACAAAGGTAGTGAAGGAAATAATCCCACTCCAGCAGCTAATGCAGGTATCATACCTCACCTAAATTCTAATGTTACTCATTCTAAGTGGATAGTAGATTCAGGTGTAACTAATCACATGATATCTAGTCCTGAACTATTGCAAACCACAAAAGAGTTCCTGATCATGACAAGAACAATATACACCTACCTACAGGTGGTGAAGAACAAGTTACTCACAGTGGACATTAACATGTTTTGACAAACCATCTGATCTCTAATATTTTGTTTCTTCCAGAGTCTAAGTGTAACTTGTTATCTGTTTTAAGGTAATCAGGGAATTACAGTATTCAATGAATTTCTTTCCTAACTTCTGTATATTCCAGGATCTCTACACTGGCAAACTGAAGGGGATTGGTAAAGAGAGCAAGGTCTTTATATTCTGAAAGGAAACACTGTCAATCAACCATCTTCAAGTATTGCATATAAGTTTGCTAACTCAGTAGAACAGATTCTTGCTTCTAGCACTCTATGGCATAGAAGACTAGGTCATGCTCCTTTAGACATCCTCAGAAGACATGAGTCTCTCAAAGAACTGAATATTGAAGATCATAAGTGTATTGTATGTCCTTTGGCAAAGCACACTAAACTTTCTTTTTCCTATTAGTAGTTCTAGTTCTAAGTCTGCTTTTGAGTTGTTACACTATGATATTTGGGGCCCCTACAAGGTTCCTACTCACAATAACAAAAGATCCTTTATCACTATAGTAGATGATTGTACTAGGTGCACATGGCTGTTTCTCATACAATCTAAGTCTGAGGTCATTGTAGTCTTAAAGAACTTTCTTGCCAGAGTCACAAATGTATTTTCTGCTTCTTTCAAAATCCTTAGACCAAATAATGGCGGTGAGTTTCTCAGTAATGAAGTTCAATCTCTTTTGTCCACTATTGGTATTGTACATCAGACCACTTGTGTGTATACTCCCCAATAGAATGGGGTGGTAGAAAGGAAACATAGAGCCATACTTCAAGTGGCCAGAGCACTCAGGTTTCAGGCTATTATTCCATTGAGGTTCTAGGGTGAATGTGTCACTATAGTAGTCTATATCATCAATAGAACACCTTCCAAAATCCTACAATTTAAATTTCCCTTTGAACTTCTATATCAACATCCATCATCACTCACTCATCTCAGAGTTTTTGGGTGCCTTGCCTATGCATCAAACACAAAAACTTCAGATAAGTTTTCTACCAGAGCCATACCAAATGTGTTTATGGGTTACTCTTTAACTCAAAAGGGATATATTCTTTATGATATTCACTCATTCTTCTTAGAATCTATCTTTCCTTTCTTCCATGCCAATTCCATTGGAACACCTATATTTCCCGTACTCCAACTATCTCACTCGGATTGTCTTACTGTTCATCACCTTTCTGAGTCACAGCCTCCCATTTCTACCCAGGGGGAGCCTACTTCTGAGTTATCTAGTCCTAATCCACCACTCATTCCTGATACAAGTCCTTCCATTTCACCCACTGTCACTACCTTATTCCCTACTCCAGAACTTGATGTACCTAGAAGATCCTCTAGACTCAAACATCCTCCTATATGGCTGATCACTCCTTCATCCACTCATATTTGTTCTTATCCTTTGTCTACATATGTCACTTACTCACATCTTTCTAAACCTTATCAACTTGCATTAGCTGCCTATTCGTCCACTTCTGAACCATCCTCATTCCAACAGGCTTCTAAAGATCCTGCGTGGATTCAGGCCATGCAACTAGAAATTGTTGCTTTCGAGGAAAAAAACACTTGGTCCATAGTTAATCTTCCAGCTGGTAAGACACCCATTGGCTGCAAATAAATGTATAAAGTTAAGCACAAGGCTTCAAGTGAAGTTGAGAGGTATAAGGTCAGACTTGTGGCTAAAGGCTATAGTCAAAAGACTGGCCTGGATTACTCAGAAACATTTTCTCCAGTTGCTAATATGGTTATAGTCAGATCATTAGTGGCTTTTGCTGCTTCTAGTAACTGGCCTATCTATCAGATGGATGTCCACAATACATTTCTAAATGGTGATCTGCTAGAAGAAGTCAACATGCTCATTCTTGAAGGGTTTGCCAGACAAGGGGAGAATAAGAGGGTCTGCAAACTTCACAAGTTATTGTATGGACTAAAGCAGGCTACTAGACAATGCAATAGGAAACTAACAGATGAACTCATACAGGTGTGTCAAAGAAATTGAAGTGGCAAGGTCACAAGAAGGGATGGTAATGTGTCAAAGAAAGTATGCTCTAGAGCTAGTATCAGAAGCTGGCCCAAGTGTAGCAAAACCAGCAGCAACTCTACTTGAAATGAATCAAAAGTTGACTTCAGTAAACTATGATAGCTATGTTCCTAATAGAGAGGAAAATGAAGATGAACTCATGAAGGATCCCACTGCTTATCAGAGGTTGGTAGGTAGGTTACTATACCTTACCATAACTAGGACAAACATAGCCTTTGTGGTTCAAGTTCTCAGTCAATTTATGCATAGTCCAAAGAGATCACATATGAATGTTGCACTGAGGGTTGTGAGATACATCAAGGGTACACCTGGGTTAGGACTCTTCATGCCTGTTAAAAGGACTAACCAGCTATATGCTTATTGTGATTCAGATTGGGGTGCATGTCTAGAGACCAGGAGGTCTGTGACTGGATATATCATGCAATTTGGTGGAGCAATGATAGCCTGGAAGTCAAAGAAGCAAGAGACCATATCCAGGAGCTCAGCAGAAGCTGAGTTCAGAAGTATGGTTGCCTGTATTGCTAGATCACTTAGCTAATAGGTTCATTCAAGAAGTTGGGAGTGCAAATACAACAACCAGTTGAATTGTTCTGTGATAGTAAAGCAGCTATGCAGATTGCTGTAAATCCTATATTTCATGAAAAAACTAAGCATATAGATATGGACTGCCATTTTGTGAGAGAGAAGATCAACCAAGGAATGATTAAAACAGAATATGTACCAACAAAAGAGTAGTTAGCAGATATATTGACAAAAGGCCTAGGTAGAATAGCACATGAACATCTTCTAAACAAGCTGGGATTAAAAGACCTCTTCAAGCCATCAGCTTCAGGGGGAGTGTTGAGGAGCTAATCAAGTTGATGTAGACAGAGCTAAGTTAGTTAGCACTAATCCAAAGTTTGTTGGTGATTAACTAGTTTGTTAGAAGGAGGTAAAAAATAGTTATATTGATAGTTGTCAATGTAACTATATATGTACATGTACAGACCAAACTGGAGTGAATGAAATAGTACATTTTCTAGAATTTTCTCAAGCCCTCTTTCTCTCTTCTTCTTTCTCACCATAGCTATGTACTATTGGGCTTCCACCATGGAAGTTAACACATACTTTTGTTAGGAATATGATCTTTGTTTTGTTCGTTACTTATCTTATGCTCTTTGTATAGAACATATTTGTTTGTGCAGTTTATGCGTTATTGGACAAAATAGTAAAAGCTACATTTCTGAAGTTTATGTGTTGTAGATAGTTTAGTCATTAATCATTATACATTTAGGTGCTTTTTCCATATGGAATTGTTGATCTTCCTCTTTGACCTTATGAAATTGTATAGGTCTATGTTGACAAGGAGTAGAAACTATTGCGGTGTTTCAATTCTAGCATCCATATAAAGCCTGAAAATAAATAGTAAAATATAGCTTTTCCTATTTGAAGAATAGAAAAAGGTACGAAGGTGTAAATTTTAATTTACTTACCAAATGAATGTGAATATTACTTCTAATGACATTCAAAATATGATTTTAATGTACAAAGATTGTTAAATGAAAGACACCAGATAGGTTACTACAATTTAACTCTTTCATTTCATCTGCTTCTCGATCTCTCTTATGAATTGATTTTTTATATTATCTGTATCTGATAGCGACAAGAATATGTCACAGAATCTGGCTTAATATGAGAATTTAGTTAAACTAAAAAGAGAAATTATGTTAGATTGATTGATGATTCCTCTGTGGTCAAGCTTGACTCTCCTATAAATGTTGAGTAAATATGATTTGATAACAGTTTTTCGACTGTCGACTTCTATATATATTTCTCATATTCTTCTTTTTCCGCATTCATGTTTTTCAATTGCAGGAGTATAGTTATTTTTGTGTGAAATTTTTGCTACTGAAAAGATAGTCCCTTTTAGGTTCTCACGATAATGGTAATGGCTATCTTTCTCACATTTTTCATTGTGTTGTTTAGTTTTTCGTTATGGCTTTTCAAAGAAGGTCGTGTTAGAATTTCAAAATCTGTTACATGATGGGTTCAAAGGTAATTTGCATTATTTTGGATGAAGTAAGATGTTGTATTTGAAAGGCATCAATGAGATGCAAATTACATAGTCACAAACATGGTAAAAGAACATCTAAAATGTCTTTTCTTTCAAATGGATGGAATCATGTGCCAGATTTTCTTAATGGGGCTATCAACTTCACTAACTCTAATTTCCCACTGCTTCATAGACATTATAGGGGAAAATCCAGTTAATGCCAGTAATTGAAATGAGTATTATTTCATAGAGTTGGTTCCTAGACAGTACAGAAATAAACGATTCACTAATTCCAGGCTATCGAGGCACATGAAGACTCTATTTCCTAGCTGACATTCCCTCCTGTTTAGATTGTCAAGCGTTTGGATAGCATTTACCACAGAACTTAAACTATTGCTTGATTCATTTATGTCTTTCCCAAAAGGTTATTGAAGTAGTAAATGCCTCGGCGATGCATTAGATGATGTGCCTGGGATATTAGTTTGTCTTTAACTAAAAGAACTTTAGAACGTGACTATACATGATGAAAGACTTTTATTTTCATTCTCTAACTCCTTAAGAGTGACAAACAAAACTGAGTTTGAAGCTTTGCATAAACTGTCAAATGTCAAATGTCTAACATGGATCTGAGCTTAAAGCTTTACTTAGCTAGTCTCCTCTTTATTTTTCTGACAATCTCCATATTTTCGCATATTTTGATGATACAAAAAGAAGAGTTTGATGGTAAGAAACACAAGATATGTGTAATATCATATGAATTTGTGATTTATATTGATAGTTTCTCCTGTCTTTCCTTTTACAAGAGTTCCCCTGTTATAGTATTGTTGAGGTCAGATATGATCCATTTATCACATTACTGTGAATTGACTTATTTAATTACTATGGCAGAGAATGCAACTGATTCTTGGCCACTTCAACTGGCATTAGTTACAAAACAGCTGACATGGGATAAGAAATTCAAGCAACAATAGGCGACTCCACGTTTTCTTTTGGGTTTGATCTCATTATCTCCTCACTTTTGTTTAAGTGTTTGGTAGTTAGAGAAGAGCCAATTATTACTAGATCAAAATCTAATGCTATTAGCAGAAGGTGTGTCTGAACTACCGCAACTATAACTGTACGTGCTGCTGTAATTTGTTAGTTTCTGCTTTTTTTGTTTAAAGAGATGAAACAATGAAGAATTTTTGTTTGGGTAAGTTCAACTTTTATAGCCATTGATACAATGTTCTTGTATTGTGTACTACCCAGATCTAATGATAACAAAGAGACAAGAATAGGAATTGAGAGAATCTTGAGTTGAATATTATTTCAATAGATGAAGAGTTGATAAGGATGGCAATGGGGCGGGGCAGATGGGGGCATGTTTAGAACTATGCGGGATGGGGCGGGTTTAGAGTTATGCAGGACGGGTTGAAGCAGATATTTTTAAAAATTAATGTAGGGTGGGGTGGGTTGCGGGTTTAAAAAAACCAAATAGGAATTTGAAAAAATTAAATTTTTCTAATTAGTAACAACCAAAGATATAAACTTGTAGCGGGAGCCTTTTGAGGCACTGGGGTATGTTGTTGTTGTTGTTGTTATTTTTTCTTTAAAATTTAAACTAGGCATGTCCGATAAATTGTTAGTTGTTAAAACGTTAATTAGAAATTTTTAAGTAACAATTAAGAAACAATTGCTAAAATGTCAACTAAAAATAATTAATTAGTTGTTGAAACTTTAATTAAGAAAAAAAATTAAATTCAATTAAAAATAAAAAGAACTTTAAAATTTAAGCGGGACGAGATAGGACGGGTTGAAAATGAAAAAAATCATCACACAGGACAGGACGGAACGATTATAAAAATTTGTGATTTGAACTCAATCCACCCTTCACCCACTCATTGTGTTCCCTAAGGTCATCAACAAACATCGCCTGCTCCTTTGGCGGCTTGCCTCAACTCTTTCAGATAAAGTAACATTTTTCCTCCATCCTAGAACATTTATTTCCTTGCTTCTATCATTTAACAGCAAGTCCACCTCCTTATCATAGATATTTGCAAGTTTTTGCCAACTCTCCAAGTGTGGGAGATTGTAACTAAATCATGTTTGATGAGATTTGCATTTTGCTGCACAAATTCCTCCCCTTCTTTGGTCAGAAAAAGCCAACCCATTTATCAGTTGCATTCATTTCTTCACTGAGCAAGAAGATAATACAAGTTGCTATAACCTTCCACGTATGACTCGGAACTTCCTTTTGATGGTACTTTCTGTTGTTCCAGGCTTCTAGGGTCTGATAATAATATCTTTGTCATGGATTCCAGAAGGCCACTAGATCGTGCT
The DNA here is from genome assembly GCA_011800125.2 of Solanum clarkiae. Classification (NCBI taxonomy): domain Eukaryota; kingdom Viridiplantae; phylum Streptophyta; class Magnoliopsida; order Solanales; family Solanaceae; genus Solanum; species Solanum clarkiae. Next base: position 8,848,172 of record JAABOM020000092.1, read on the forward strand.
TCCTCCGAGAGCTTGTCTTCACACATTTTCAGGACCATCTAAGAACTTGTCTCCAGCTAAAACATCATCTGTTGGCTGTGGAAAGTGCTTTCGTATAGCTCTGAGGACTCTTCGGAGATTAATGAGCCCCGTCCTAGAAGGAGCTTTAGCATAAGAAAGTATATGACGAAAAACGTCAGCACATTGTTCCTTGGTTTGGTAGTCACCCCGGCTTGTGTTCTTATGCACACCTCCATCATTTTCATATCATGCATCAGACCTTAAGATTCATGAGTATTTTTATTCGTGAAGGAATTCTTATGTGGAAATTAACTACCTTTACTTTTATATTAATGTAGTTATGGCGTTATGTTTTCCTTTCTGCAACTTTATCATGTGTTGCAAAGCATCGATTACATTAAAACATAAAATGTTGGGCCTGTACTAAGCACGGGTCATGAGAGAGAGAACAACAACATACCAAGTGGAATCTCATAAGTGGGTTTGGGAGGGTAGAATGTACGCGAACCTTACCACTACCTCATAGAGGTGGAAAGGCTATTTTCTAGGGATCCTCGTCTCAAAAACCCATAAGCAGAATAAACTGGATATGGAAAAACAGAAAGGAAAAGAAAAAGAAACAAAAAGAGCTACTAATAACGAAAGGCACATGATAATATCCAAATACGATAATATTAACATATATAACGTGGCTAATGATAACACAAGATATAAAGGCATGACTAAACCTCTTACCCTACTATACCCCATGGCCAGACATCAACCTAATCCTACTAACATATTAGTCTGTTACTCTAATTCGCGACCTTCACTCCTTCATATCTAAGGTCATGTTCTCGGTGAGATCAAGTTTCATCATATCTTGTCTGATCACCTCCTCCCAATATTTCTTCAGTATGTCTTTATCCCTTCGTGTAACTCCTAAAAAAACTTAGGTAATGAAATAAAAAATAGATTTTCTTTTTTGTCCTTTTATAATTTATTAGTTTAATTTTTTTTCTTATTCATATGTCAAATATCATCTTTTAATTTGTCACTTTGCCACGTTAGCACAAGTGAACTACACCCACCTTATATTTTTTGCCAAATCAATATTTTATGTTTAATAGATACATGTTTTGAATAGTTTAGGTGTTCAATAGAAACTAGTCTTAATTGAGATATCTAAGTAAAAAATGTGGACAAATTTTGATGTTTACGATGGCCTAAGCCTAAAATATATATAACTGATTTTTCTTTATCAACGTTTAAATAAAATAATTTCTATTGACTTCTCCAACTCAACCCCCAACAAATGAAAACGTTCTCGAATTATACTGTTGAATTATTGCCAATTTCTGTCAACGCAACAAGTATCATACTCAATGACGTCTACAGTGATGCCACAGACCATGATACAGAAAAAAAAAACAAAAGAAAAAGAATGGTTCTCTTTAACATTAAAAGATGTCAAGTAGAATTATTCATAATAATTATAAATATATTCTATTGTTAAATAACTATATGTTGACTTAATATAATCTCATAAACAAAATTTGAGGAAAATATAAAGTATATGTAAACCTTATTTTTGATGTGAAAAAGATATATATGTTAATTTAGTTCCTAATTTAAAAAATAGAGAGTTTATCTTCTGCTATTGTTGAAATTTATTAGATTATAAAATTAAATTTCTAATCTCATTTTTAGATGGGGTCTAGATCAGATTTTATCTCATTTTTTAGATCTAATTCACCTTATTTCTTTTAGCTTGTCAAATTTGATGATCTTACATGAAAATAAAAATGAAATATCTCTCGAATTCATGCGTGCTTAGCATTGATTGATTGAAAAAATAATATAATCAAAGTTTCCCACCAACTGACTTTTAAAAAATGCTAATCATTCACTTTACCTCAATAATTCATTAAATTTAATTAGAAAGTGACTTCATTCAATATAATCTGTGTAACTGAAAAATATGTTAATAATTCTGTGGAAAGTAAAAAGTGAAACGGTAATAAAAATTTGCTTGGACTATTTTCATATCCGAATTTTACTCATTTTCTGTTCCTGTAGTAAAACAGAACATTTATTACCTTTCCCTTGTGTGTCAATAAGAAATCAGAAATACAACTTAAATTTACAAATTCACACGTGACGAGATAATTTTAATATACGATTTTCTATATCTAAGAAGAGACAGTGAGAAGCTTGGGCTGACTCATAGTCCTGCTACTCGGCTGCTTCTTCTTTTACCACGTATAAGCTGCTCAAGCAAATAGCTGCTTGACATGCCTACTTGAGCAGTTTGAGAGTACATCGATAATTTTGAGTTGTTTTTTCGTTATAATTAGATAAAGAAGTTCATGTATATTGCTAAATAAATTTTTGATGTGCTCTCAAAATTTTATATGCGCAACATAAATTAGTTTTCTATAGGTCTCAATAATTAATAGTTTAAAATATTAAATTGAGTCTAAAAGTGAATTTATATTAGATCCATACTAGCACATCATGCCTACTTGAGCAACTTAATAGTACATCGGTAATTTTGAATGGTTCTTCTATTATATTAAACCAAGAAGTTCATGTATATTGCTAAATAAATTTTCGATGTGCTCTCAAAATTTTATGTGTGCAACATAAATTAGCTTTCTGTAGGTATCAATAATTAACAGCTTAAAAATATTAAATCGAGACTAAAAGTGAATTTATATTGGGTCCGTGCTAGCACATCATGCCTGCTTGAGCAGCTTAAGAGTATATCGATAATTTTGAATGGTTCTTATATTATAATTAAACCAAGAAGTTCATATATATTGCTAAATAAATTTTTGATGTGCTTTCAAAGTTTTATGTGTGCAACTTAAATTAGCTTTTTATAGATCTCAATAATTAACAGCTTAAGATATTAAATTGAAACTAAAAATGAATTTATATTAAAATTAAAAATGAATTTATATTGGGTCTATACTAGCACGAACTATCGTAACTAATATAACAAGAGATAGTACTAACTTTGAATTAAAAAGGTTTTTGTTGAACTTTGAGATGTCCTCCGGTGAGAATCTCATTCAAACTATTGACAGGTCTTACTCAAAAAGTGATCACCTTAATTATAGAATATACCCCACCAAAATTCTTATTCTCTTTCAGCCAACTACAGTTAGATTAAATATCTACATCGTTTTAATCTTCATCGGTAATAATGATTACAACCAAACTTTTCATGGCAAAAAACTGTAAAGGACTGCTCACAAGTATGACACAATTAATTTGGGACAATTTTCAACATTTATTAATAATCCAATTGAAGAAAATTACAATTAGAAAATGACAGAACAAATGTAAGATATGAAGAGTCCAATCTGCAGAACTTGTGAAGGAGAAGAAGAAGAGATTAGGTTGAGAAGGAGAAGAGAAGATGTCACAATTCGAAATCTGGAGTCATGATGACACCTATCATGTACTATTGGCATGTAAGTCAACCTATAATCCAAAGCTGCTAGTAATAGGTTTGAGGACAGATATCTAGCAAGAGATCACGGTTTGTAAAAATTACAATGATAACAAGGAGCCAACTAGGATAGGATGATAATAACATACATATGTATATATAGAATAAAAGAATCTCTCCCAGAACCTGGGAGTCACAAGTACAAAGCTACTAAGATAATAGATATATCTCCTAACAGGATGAAAATAATATATACATAAATATGCTTAGTCTCAAAAATCAAAAGACGAGCAATAAGTGTTGGGGGAGACTCGAATGACCCAAAAATACCAGATGTTCACCCAATTCTCCGGAAAGCCTACTACTAATTGGGTAGAATCAACGTCGTCGACTCGTGTTGAGACTTGCATCACGGAGCATATGCTGTGTGTAATATGAGTAACATGAGAAGGACCTAATAGACTCATAGGTCGAATGAGTAAGAATAATAAATAAAGCAGGAAAAGCGAAAATAGAGCACAACAAGAACAAGAATGCAATAGTATAAATAGGTACACGAGTGTAAGAGACTATCTAACCTAAACCTACACCCTTACAGAGCCGCCATAAGCATAATAGGTACACCCCTAAATCAGAATACCAACTATGCATACACTGCAAACTCGTACGACCAAGTGAGTCAAATACTAGTGAGTCAGAGACCCAAAGAAAGGAGGGGAGCACAAAGACCGAACTTTTAACACGCGAAAGTAGGCTCCATCAAGAACAATGCCAATCGTGTCGAACTCCAAAAAAAAAAGGAGAGCATAGAGCCCGGGCCTTTAACACGTGGATGTAGGCCCCGTCAAGTACAATATCAATAGTGTCGGATGCCAGAAAAAAGAGAGGAAAAGCACATAGCCATACTTGTCACTGTAGATGTGGGCCTTGTGTTTGGTAATAATACATCTCATAGCTAAACTCTGATAGTTGATTCCATTATCAGAGGCTGAGTAGCAAATAGTAGGGGATGTGGAGCCAAGACCTCTAACCGCGGATGAACTCTCCCAAAGACCTAATGTGAGCCCAATATGCAAAACAAGTCATCTCTGAAGCTCAGTGAACCCCAACAAGTGATCACAATGTCTCAATAGAGTATGGTGGGATGTGGAAGATAGTAAGGACTAAGATCAAGTCACTTCCTGTCTAAAGCACAAATTTGTCAGACCTAAATCTGTTATATCAGTCTACAAGGATCTATGTCTCTCGGTTCCAACAAGCCCAAAAAAAAAATCAATCTACCAGCCCTGAACAATGTAGGTCTATGGCATCACTAGTCTATGACTGCCCCAATAAAAAATTAAAAAGAAGTTAATTTGTTTTACCCCTACCCCCACCTCGACATCGAAAAATCGAATTAATTTGGTTTGGTTTGATTTGATTTTTTAATTTTTCGGTATTTGTGACCTCTCCAATAAAAGAAAATCTCCCCCCCCCCTCCGACACCAAACTGAAAAACTGAATTGGTTTGGTTTGGATTTTCGACTTTTTGGCATTTTATGCCTGTCCCAATAAAAGAAATTTTTCTTTTGTCCCCCACCTCGACACCGAACTGATAAATCAAATTAGTTTGGTTTGATTCGATTTTTTAATTTTTTGGTACTTATGTCCACTCTAATAAAAAATAAAAAAATTGTTAATGCCCTCCCCCCCTTCCAAATCTTTTTAAGAAACATAAAAAAATACATGCACACAAATTTGTTTTGGAGCAATTAAGAATTTTTTATTATGAGTTGGGGGATCTATGAGTCTATATGGGTACCCATATTTTATCCATTTTGATCATACTTGTATGAACTCTTAAAATAGATCAATCTATATTTACCCATGTAGAAAATATGAGTGACTCATTAAAATAAATATGGATAAAATGGGTTCATTTTACCTTATATGGATTGAAATTGTCACCCCTAGTTACAACTGAATGTGGATCCCACTCCCACCGTTATTTTTAGTCAAAATTTCAATAGGGGCTTGGAACGAGTTCGTAAGCCTCAAGAACTGAACTAAAGGTTATTCTAGACCAAACTTAATGTTACTGAGCTAACCGTGCTGTCACAATTTCTACTCGGGCACATTTTTCAAGAATATTGATCGTAGTCAACTTTTGGCCAGTTTTCAAGGCTAAAATATTAAATATGGTTTAAACTCAGACAGAAAGCCTCGGTACTCAAGTCGATCGTGCTTCTAGCCTATTTTGGTTATTCTGGAGTTGATGAAACTATCAGAATTCCATGCCATTTATCCATATTTTACTTTAAAATTAACTTTTTAAGTTATAAGGCCTCCAAAATACAGAAAACTGCACAAAATCAAAATGAATGACTAGACAACTGAGCTACCAGTGCCAGGAGGTCATAAATGATCTAGGGTTATTATGAGAAAGTTCTAAATGATAAAATAGAGATTGTATGAGTAAAATGACCCTGAAGGTCATTACAATATCCACTACTAAAAGAACTTTCATCCGGAAAAATTAGGGACAACCACATTCTCAAGGCATAAAAAGACAAGGATGTTGGGCCTACATGCTCTGCCAGACCCTATGGTGCCCTCATGGAGTGAGCAACACTAAGATAGAACTTAACCTAGAAGAAAACCTCTAACTTGCCCCAAAACTTCAAGAACTTCTTCAATTCCTCCCTTAACATTAAATCCTAATCAACTAAGTCGAAATTATCAAAATCACTCAAGAAAACCAAAACCATGTTGAGACCACCAAATTAACCTCAAACTTACCCCAAAACTTCAAGAACCTCTTCAATTTCTCCCTTAACATTAAATCCTAATCAACTAAGTCGAAATTATCAAAATCACTCGAGAAAATCAAAATCATGTTGAGACCACCAAATTAAGCAATGCAAAATCACAGGAGAAACCAAATAAAATCCATCATCTTTGCCCATTAGAAGCACCCCAGTCGGTCCTTAAATATCCAAACCAACACATCAGTTCAAAAGAATCCTACACATCATTTGCAAATCAGAGAACAACAACAACTGAATAAGGAATTCTGGTTAGACCAAGAACCAAAATCCATCCTTAGATCCCCAAAATGACAAACTTGAGTTGAAACAACATTTTTTGACTAACCACTCTGCTCCCAAAGATAATCACCCCACTAATGATTAAGATGCACCGAGCCCAATCCAAGTAATCTTCAACCTCTAGGAGATTTTCATAAAACTGATACCGTAGGTCCACAAGTAACTCTTCCACTGACAACCAAGTCCAATTACTTCAATCTAAGATCCACTAAGCCGACAAGTGACAAACAAACACCAAAAACTACTCAGAGATGACCCCACAATGCGGACTCCACTCAACTGACAATGCAACTACCAAGTATAACAAAACTAACCAGCTTTTGAGACTAACCCCCCTTGCAATCCAGGAAAGTACCAAGTCGAAAGGCAATAATAGGCTCAATCAATTGATCGGTAATGACCCAACAATACCAACTCTAATCAATTAACACCACAACTATCAAGCATGACAAATGGAGATTCCTTGGAATAGTCACAAGCTTAAAACTCCACGAATTACTTTGAGCTCATCCTATAGATGAATCTTCTAAGCAACTCTATCCTCAAACAAAGTCATAATTCTGAAACTTGAAACAAATATGGGACACCACTATTTTGACTCCAACTCACTATCCCTTAACTTTGAAAGCTACCACCAGTAACATCGAAAACCAACCACAACATTTACTAGGTACACCAAAGGAACTACTTCTATCATTACACCTACTCTCGGTTGTAATATTGTCTTGTAAATATTTATATGTCAATATTTTAAAATTAGAATTTAAATTAAAAATATTTTATCTTTTTTTTTATTTTTGAAAAAAAGTATGCGCGTAAGGCCGTAATCACAAGTTAAGTTTGATGTTTTTTATTCCACCAAAATAATGGATCAATCCAATTTGAGCTGTCAAGCTCCAAAGTTCATGTGAACTGGATGTTTATATTGACTTATTTTTAGGTGTTTTTGACCTTTAAGTAGTTTTTAATTTTTAAAGGTGTTTAATAAGATATTAAACACCTTGGTTTAGCTTTAAAAAAAAAGAAGCGAAAAGTAGATATTTAGGTACTTATTTTTGGCTTTTGCGTAACTTAAAAAAAAGTCTATACAGACACTCTCTTAGTAGTCAACCTATATTGACAGCTCTAAGTCTTTTACCAATATTTTTATTTTAAAGCTAAAAACCACATTATTATTTATTAATATATTATTTTAATTAACAGCTGTATAATTACCATGGGCGCCCTCTAAAGAAAGATTAGCATGTTGATTTTCCAAAAAATCCAAATCAAGCGGCTCCGCCAGGTTTTAAACACAAAGCTTTAATACTTTACTTTTTTCTAGAAGTTTCCGACGGTTCAAACCATGCGTGCTGACTTGGCATCTTGTTTCTTTTTCACCAAGACAACCACTAGTCACGTGACACGCTCCATTTCTCCTTTATATTGCACACTAGAGCCATACATTTCTTGCCACATTGACTCTTGTTCTCAACTAAACCTAATTTCTCTCCTTAAATTTTTTCTTGCTTTCAATCTTTTTTCTTAGCAATGGCAAGTGGCAAGAAGATCAAGATCGGAATCAATGGTAAACTCTTTTTCACTTGATTTATATATTCAATTTATTTTAAGGAAATAAGTTTTTGAAGTACTAGATTTGTCATGGATCTGCTCGTGTGATGTTGATTTTATTTTGAATCAGGATTCGGTAGGATTGGTCGTTTGGTGGCTAGAGTTGCTCTGCAGAGGGATGATGTTGAACTAGTTGCAGTAAACGATCCATTTATCTCCACTGATTACATGGTATACTTTGTTGCCCAGATTCCTTTACTAGTCATCTTTTATATGCCTAGACTAGATCTGTAGAGGGGCTTAACTTGGATCTTTGTGATGTGGTGTAGACATACATGTTCAAGTATGATTCAGTTCATGGACAATGGAAGCACCATGACATTAAGGTCAGTGATGAGAAGACCCTTCTCTTTGGTGAGAAGCCTGTTAGAGTCTTTGGAATCAGGTATTTTTTTTATATCTTCCTAGATTTAGTTTAGCTTGGCGCTGATCAAATTTAAATTTACATTTGATTTTTTTCTGCAATTGTTAAGGAACCCTGAGGAAATCCCATGGGCTGAAGCTGGTGCTGAGTACGTTGTTGAATCAACCGGTGTCTTCACTGACAAGGACAAGGCTGCTGCTCACTTGAAGGTACGGTTCATCTTTCTTTGTTTAATCAACTGCATTTTTGTTGTTTGATTTGATCTACGATGCATTGATTCACTGCTAAAGGATCTTGTTGGATTTGATTTGAAGATATATCTGAAACTTGGTAGATCTTGATTTTTGTGTTAGATCTACATTTGCAGAGAAAACAAAGCAAAGTCCTGCATATGGTATTAACTATAACTTGGGGTCTTTTGTGTGTTCAGGGTGGTGCCAAGAAGGTTGTGATCTCCGCTCCTAGCAAAGATGCCCCTATGTTTGTTGTGGGTGTCAACGAGAATGAATACAAGCCAGAGTTGGACATTGTTTCCAATGCTAGTTGCACTACTAACTGCCTTGCACCTTTGGCTAAGGTCATCAATGATAGGTTTGGCATTGTGGAGGGTCTCATGACAACTGTCCACGCTATGACTGGTCAGTGTTTTCACAGTTTTCTTTAGATTTGAATATGTTTGAATTCTATATCTAGTTATTAACCTGCTGCCTGCAATGTTTTTGTTACTCAGCCACCCAGAAAACTGTCGATGGTCCATCCATGAAGGACTGGAGAGGTGGAAGAGCTGCTTCATTCAACATCATCCCTAGCAGCACTGGTGCAGCCAAGGTAGTTATTGGATATATATAGTGCACGTGTGTTGCATTCAAAATCTTCTTATTGATTGATCTAAAGTTTGGTTTGTGGTCTCAAATTCCCCAAAGCATATCCGTTTTTGTAGAATAGCTATTCATGGGACATTTTGGTTAGGTCTTGGTTGATTTTCGTTGTAGTTTGAGGGTTACTGCACCTGCTAATAGACTTGGCACTTTGTATTTGTCTTGATCAAGTTGCATTCCATTATAATGCAGGCTGTTGGAAAAGTGCTCCCATCGCTTAATGGCAAATTGACTGGAATGGCCTTCAGAGTTCCTACTGCTGATGTTTCTGTTGTCGACCTTACTGTAAGACTAGAGAAAGAAGCCTCATATGATGACATCAAGGCTGCAATCAAGTAATTTTTTGTTTGATTTCCCATTGTTTCTTAGTGTTTCCTTGTGCAGCAACACTAACGTGTTGTGTGTTGTTGGTCTATAGGGAGGAATCAGAGGGTAAGTTGAAGGGTATCTTGGGATACACTGAAGATGATGTGGTTTCCACAGACTTTGTCGGTGACAGCAGGTAATATACTGGTCAGTTTACTCAAAAGGGTGTACATTAATTCTTGAATTGCCTGTAAATTTAATTTTTGGTGCAGGTCAAGCATCTTCGATGCCAAGGCTGGAATTGCTTTGAGCAAGAAGTTTGTGAAAGTTGTGTCATGGTATGACAACGAATGGGGATACAGGTAGTTATGTGCTTTAGCTTCTCTTTTAAACTGCTGAACCTTACTTTGAAAATGGCATTGAACGCACTCTGTATATTTTTGTCCCTGCAGCACCCGTGTGATTGATTTGATCCGCCATATGGCTTCTGTTGCTTGAGGCATTTGATGCTGTGGAGTAAAAGAAACCTGTTTAGTGTTTACTTGAATCATTGGAGTATTAGTTTTTTGGCCGGGAGTGGTCTTCTTGTTTAAGCGTAATGGAATAACCAGCGGAACTTGTTTATCTTTGAGTAATTTTGAGCTCTGCTTTTACTGTTTGACTTGTCACGAATGAATCAAACTTTTTTACTGCTTTTTGTTGTCCTTGAGTGGTTTGACTATTTATGTTATTTTAGTGTCATATCCCTTACTATTTTCGTTGAGATATCCTTACTGTGGGAGTAGAAAAACATAATATACAATCACATGAATTTATTTCATCATCCTGAAAACGGGCTCACAATCTGAAGCTTACAAACCCTAACATATATGTCGATCATTCTACATCAGAATTTTTTTCTAGACCTAGCACCATTCAAAAGAATGATGCCCGAGTATTTCTCGGCTGTATCATAATCGTCACTTATGGTATACAGAGAAAATATTCAAGTGTTGAAAGATAAAATCAAATGAAAAAGTTTATCAAAAGCATATGATGTGAATTTAATTTAAGATGCTACAGAGATAACCAAGTAACTAAAATTATGTGAAGAAACACGTTACACAAATCATGTTTAGGATCTTTCTAGAACTTTTGAGCATCATATGCTGAAAATTTTATAAATAATGTAAAAAATGTTACAAATATATTTGTGTTATATTGAATATCTATTATGTAAGTTACTTTGAGAAAAGTTAAAAATCTTAATTTGGGGACCAAGATAATTTTTATAAGCATTTGAATGTTCTTCAATAGGAATAAGAAATCTTCTTTCTTCTTCCCTATTCTTTGTATTGTTTTATGTAATTTCATAACAGATTATCAGCATGAGACTATCATTTTAAAAAGTGAACGTTAAGTTTGAAAGCTAAGGTATTATTTATTTTTCTATTTTATAATATGGCTAAACCTTAAGAAACTTGAGTTTGTTGTCTTTCATAGTTTGGGCAAGAACTATTCTTTTATGGGTGAAGAATGCTAAGTGTCTTGGAGACATCATTAAAGATGAAAATAAAACATCAAAACAATACTATGTTAATACTATAATATTCTTGCATTATCATCTTTTGATGAAATTTTGAAAATTGAATATATCATAGTTAGGGATCCACTAATTTCGTGGAAAAGCCTAAAAGAAGTTCGAAGTTGGCTTATTGATTCAATGAGATCGCATCTAACAAAAAGATTTATTTAATTACTTGGCAACAACTAAGAAGATATGAAAAACTGCTTCAATAACTTTCTATGATGGATCTGATGAGACTCACTTATTTGAATTGAATCAGGAGTCTTTCACCACCAAGCAGAAATAGTTGACCTCTGTCTTCCTATTATAATGAACTCGTTGCAATCTTTTAGGAAATTGACCATCGGACAGCTTCTCAGGAAAGATTAGTGGAAGGGATTGTATATTTACATTCCATGGTGGCTAGACTTTGAGTTTACATATTTCTTAGCAACTTGATATGGAATTTAGTCAAGTTCGTGGTGAGATTTTGTGAAAAGGTCCTAAATTGGACTTGGAAAGTTGTTATGCATATGTACTGATGTGCTGTGAAAATCCAGTATTTTTGATGCTTAAAACTTGAAATTTTGTGTGTTCTCAATGCAATGTTGATTTTATGTGTTTTTGTATCTTATTTGCAGGATTTTAAGATTGAACTTGATTTTGGGAAGAAAGTGCAAAAGTTGTTGATTTTGATGTAGTACGAGATGCTTTATGGGTCGTAGTTCACTCTACGGGGCCGTGAAGTGGGTTTCGTGGATAATTTCAGTGAGGGGCTGATTTTTTGAAGTTGTTCTACAAATATATAGACAGGCCGTGAATTGATTTACGAGTCGTAGAACATGGTTCGTGCTCTGAGAATCAAATATAAGAGACTTTCTGAAGATTCATCAGACGAAACCCCACTACGGGTCATAAACCACTTTATGGGTCATAGAGGGATATCATAGATCTGAAGTCCAGTTTCTAGCAGAACGTTACGAGACTCCGACTATGGACCGTGGATTACAATACGACCCGTGAACCTATTCGTAAGGCGTGCTAACCCAGCTATCCTATTCTGTTTAGGACTTGTATTTTAATTATTATAAATAAGTTTTTTAGGTTATTTTTCATATAGTACATAAAGAACTTGATAGTTAGAGAGAAAAGATAGTGAGATTGAGTAGAGGTAACACTGGAGAGTTGTGAGAAACACTTGTACTTTGATTTGATCTTTTATCTTGTGATTCTCTTTGAAGTTAGGATTTACTTGTTCTTAATTCAATTTTGTAAGTGCTCTATTATGTTATTCCAATTCATAAGTCTTGCATCTACACAAATCATGAGTAGCTAAATCCACAACAAGGGTTGTAGGAACCATGAAGAACTAACAAGATAAAATCGAATAAATCATAATTCTTGGAAAGTGTGTGTGCATGTATTAATTAACTCTCTTTGTTTTACATGTTTTCTGATGATGGCCAACATTAGAACTCGCCTAGTGTTACTGACTGGACGAAGGTAATAATGAATAGGAAAAAAGATTAATTAATAGGATCCGATTGATGTGTTCTCGTCTAATTAACCGAACTAGGAAAATGGGAGGTTGTACTAGGACTAATTAGGTAAGGATTAGTATTACACGCTATGGAGATAAGCCAAGTTAAGTAGTGAAATTTACCTCTCGCCTGGACCAAAGGGTTTAACGAACTTAGCTTACCATCCTGCATGCTACACACTAGAAAAGAATTAGGTTATCTAGTGATACTAAGTTAGGGACTTATGGGGAACACAATACTCTAATTTATCGCCATATTGGTTTAACTTCTGTGTTAGTTATGTTTGGTTTTCTAGTGATTATTGCAAATCTCCCCCACCCCCCCTTTTGGGGAAGTAAGTTGGTTAATCACTCAAATTGTGTTGAATTCTCCTAAGTATACGTATTCCCTTGGGTTCGACCCTAACTTTGTTAGGTTCTATTCTTGACAATGATCGTTTTATCCTCAAAAAGGAGGTGCAACTTGGACCACATCAAGATTTTGGTGTTGTTGCCGGGGAATACGGCTAGACTTGGTTAACTCAATGTAATTTGTGTGTTAATCCTTGTTTCTCTCATTTTATATTTTTTGTTGATTTTGTTCTTTTTCAGGGTGTAAGTATAGTGTATGCCCAACACATGAAGTCGAGGCAATCTCTTGACTCTGTTCGATCCAGAGATCCAGAAAATATTGAGCAGAATGGCCCAAAATAATGCCAACAACGTGGCTAATGAGGCTCTAAACAGGAATGACAATGAGAATGCTGACCATGAGAACCCACCTCCTCTTGAGGATATTGCTCCACAACCATATGATTTTAATGTCAAGGCTTATTAGTGGAATAAGTATAGGTTGAATCTTATGGCTATGGAGGTGACTGGAGTTATTGTGTTTCCACCACTACTGGCAGATACAAAGTTCGTGGTTTCGAGTGAGTTGCTTCAAATGCTGCAGAACCATGGGCTATTTTTAGGCGTACCATCAGAGGATCCTCATAGTAATCTACACAACATTGCATTTGTCTGCAAGAGTGTGATGGGAACACAGAATCTGTCTATGGATGTTGTTGGATTTTGCGTCTTTCCATTGTCTCTTACGGACAATGCAACACTATGACTATCTGAGATCTCACAGAGTTCGATCACCAGTTGGACTGAATTGCAGAAGGTCTTTTTGGAGAGGTACTTCCCTAGATTGAAGAAACTCAAGTTAAAAGACCAGATCAACAACTTTGAACAACTTCCTAGTGATTCGATCAGTATTACATGGGAGCGTTTCACCAAATGCTTGAGGAGTGTCATAGACCACAAGATAGTTGATGATGCCTTGGTGGAGATCTTCTACTGTGCCCTCAATGAGAACAATCAGGCTTGTGCTGACAATATCATGGGCAATAATGTTTTAGATCAGCCATTCGCAAGGATTGTAGAAAGAATGGAGAGAGTGGTCAAGACTAATCATGCATGGGGGAAGAGGGACAAAACATCTACCAAAAGTTCGTCCATTGTCAGTGTTGGTTTGGAGAAAGCTAAGATAAACAAAGAAATTATGCAAGAGCTTGCCAGAATTTGCATAGGTATGGAGGTGATGATGAAGCAGAATCATGAGCGAGTCAATGCAGGAGTTCATCATTCCCCATGTGCACCTATTTATGATGAGAAATCCTTACTATGAGGAGGATATTTGTTTCATTATTGATCAAACGGGGGGTTCCTAGACCAACACCTAAGGGTCCAATCAGGACTATTGGCGCCAAGGTTTGAACTTTAACAGAGATGGAGCTTTCAGGAACAACAACGGAGGATACTATGATCAGAATAGGGGTCAAGATAGAGAAGCAGATAGGGGTCGAAGAGATGTTTACAGAAATGGTCCTTATGTGTCACCACATAATAGTGATGTAGATGCGAATAGCTCAAGAATTGAGGAGATGTTTGATCGCTTGTTGAAGAAAGTTGAGACACAGGATGAGACTCTAAGGGGGATGATAATCTGAGATTTCCAGCATTAACCAAAAAATTGAGTCTCATTCTGTTGCTATCAAACACCTTGAGCAACAGTTTAGCCAAGTGTCGACTCAACACAGTCAGCGTCAGAGGGATACACTGTCTAGAAACGCAATTCAAAACCCTAAGAATGAAGAGCAGTGCATCGCGGTTACTATTTGGGGTGACAAGAGCACCATTTATTCTCCCATGCCAATTGATGAGGAGGATTTTCGAAAGGAGACAGTTATGGCCAAGGATGCGAATATGGAGTTGATCGTGGCAAGGATGAGGTGAGTGAAGTTGCTGATGCGGCACAAAAGTTGAAGACTATTTTGAGGCTTCCTCCTCCCTTCCCTCAAAGAATTAAAAAGAAGGAGGAGGAAGGCAAGTTAAAGCACTTTCTCTCCATGTTAAAACAACTCACCATCGATGTCTATCTCACTAAGGCATTAGAGAAGATGCTAGGGTACACAAAGTACATAAAGGACCTGGTTAGGAAAAAGCACACTGAAAGTTAGGAGCTCTCATAAGACCTTCAACATTGCAGTGCAATGGATACGATGTTCTTGGTTCAAAAGCGAGAATACCCCGAGCTTTACCCATACCCTGCACCATCGGAGATGTGGAGTTCGCAAGGGCACTATATGATCTAGGTGCCAGCATAAATCTGATGCCCTTGCAGTCTTCAAGAAGCTAGGATTGGGAGATCCTACTCCGACGAGCATGCAATTGTTGATGACGGATCGCACGGTAAAGAAGCCTGCGGGGATACTTTATGATGTGTTTGTAAAAGTTGAAAAGTTCATATTCCCCCCAGATTTTATGATCCTAGATTGAAAGTCGACTTCGGTCTCCTAATTATCTTGGGATGGTCATTCCTTGCCACTGGTCGAGTACTAGTGGATATGGAAACCGATCAACTCAGATTTAGATTAAACGACAATGAAGTTGTCTTCAATATCTATCGGTCTATGAAAAGGCCAGATCATTTGAAGAATGAAGTATGAGAAATTGGTGAAACCTGAGTAACCAATTTATCCAAGTCGTGTCGTGACTATAAATCAGGCGCTACTTGTTAGGAAACCCAAGCTTTTTGATGTAATTGTTGTAGTTGTAGCTTTATTTTTAATTTTTGGACTCATATGTGGTTTATTTTCTTGTATTTTGGTTGTAATCTTGGATATTGGGCTAGTTATATATAGGGAAACAGTGTATTCTTTGAAGAATGTGCAAGTACATGACTAAGTCAGCCATTTTTGGCTGGGAAGGGCATCAGAAAGTGCCTCTACGACTTGTTCTTCGGGTCGTAAATCACTTTACGACCCGTACACCAAGACATTTCCAGTGAGCAAAAAAATGTGCACTCCAGTCCACCAGCCAACTTTACGATCCATAGATAAAACTATGGGTCGTAAATGAGGCTCGTAGACCCCAGGTAAGTTTCTGAACTTTTTACTAAGTGTTGGGGTCTCTACGACCAACTCTATCAGTCGTAATTCATTTTAAGGCTTGTAGACTAGTCCATGAAACTCAGTCTTGAAAATTAGGGTTTAGATGTTCTACGAAACCACAATTCACGAGCCGTAAAATACTCTACGACCTATGATTGGGGTTTCACAAAGTCTAAGCCCATCAAATTTCAGCTGACCCGATCAAAGTATAAATAATGGTGTTAAATTATTTTGACCCTATTTGAGCCCTAAATTATAAATTCTGCCCAACCATACCCCACCCAAAACTTCCTACCACCAGCAGTGATTATCCCTCCATTTTTCAGCGAGAAATTTTGACGACCTAGGGTTTAGTGACTCATCACCTCCTTCATCTTCTACAATATAATCCCATAAATTGGTAAATTTTTTAGTAATTCAATACCATTAATTTGCCTATACTTGCAGGGTCAAATTGAAAATTATGTCGGGGATGGTTGTTATAGACACGAACCATTGTGTTAAAATAATTATTGTGATAATTGAATTATGGTTGCCCATGTTTGAATATG
This sequence comes from Solanum clarkiae, assembly GCA_011800125.2. Classification (NCBI taxonomy): domain Eukaryota; kingdom Viridiplantae; phylum Streptophyta; class Magnoliopsida; order Solanales; family Solanaceae; genus Solanum; species Solanum clarkiae. The sequence goes on from JAABOM020000092.1 coordinate 8,864,912, forward strand.
TGTATAGAATTGGAATTGGGTATAGTCGCCTTTGCCCATGTTTGAATGATGTGTTTTGGTGCCCATGAAATCACTGACATATAATTAATTTGATCGTATGAGTGCTATTCGGTGTGTAATAAAATGGGTGCATGATTTTGTTATGAAATCATTCATACAGGGTCGGAAGGGTTGAATAAAGCATGTCTAATTATTTTCGATGAGGTATACATGTTGACTAGCATGTTGGGATATTGGTTGTTGTGTGAAAATCATATGGATATGTGCGTGTTGCTTCGATGCTTTTAGAATAAGGATTGAAAAAGGTCATATGGGGTCCATTTTGATGGATTTCGAAACTAAAGTGACTGAGTTTTCTGGTCTATGAGTGAGTTTTACAACTCGTGGAACACTCCATGAGTCGTAATTGCCCCTCGTATAAAGTTATAGAAACCTGAAGATTCTGACTACCCATCAAATGAGACCTTCTACAAGTCATAGAACATTTTACAGCTCGTAGACAAGTCTCGTGAATCCCTACCTAAAATAAATTTTAACACTGGAAAATTCTACGACTCAGTCTACGACTCATAAATCATTTTACAAGTTATACCTGGTCTCGTAGACTTCTTCAGTGACCAAATATTCAGTGACCACTGTTTTACGAAGCCTTTTATGGATGGTAGTGTCCACCACGACCTGTAGAGGTGCTTTCATAGAACTTTCGCAGCTCAGTTTGAATTATTTTTGTATTTCATTTTTTGATCTGTGGGGCTAGCCAAGGTGCGTAAATTTTCATATTTCAGGTACTATGGCCCCGAAAGCAAAACGTGACGAGATCAGGTCCCTATAGAGGAGGCTCAAAGATGAGCCCTTGGAGGATGAGCAGACCCCCACACTGAGTGGTTCACTAGAGGACCTTAGTGTCCATCCAGACCTAGAGGCTGCTAGACCTTAGACGAAAGTTGCTGCCAGAGCTTGGCAAACTCAGGCTTTTGTGTTCATACTCCCCAATCTGATAAGGTAGACAATGGTAGGAGCAACTCTATTCAGATGACTCCATCCATAGATGAGTCCAGCTCTGAGTTAGGCTCCGGGAACGGATCAAAGGCGGAGTCCTCCGCAGTACCTCGATCATCACCATCACCAGCAGATGCTCTTACTAGTCGGTGGTGCATCAGGGCATGCGAGATATTTATGTGGAGGATGTGCAGAATATATAGCGGGGCAAGCTAACTTACTTCATCTATGAGGAGCCCCGAGTCATCCCAAAAAGACTCGACTGTGTCCCGGATCTCGAGGACACAATAATCAGATACGTGCTCTAGTGGCTGACTCAGTCACCCGGGCGATACTCCCGACCATGGCGAGGGAGTTTTATACATCATATGCAACCACTATTCACAGCACTCTTCCCAAGGGGAAAGAAGCCCGTTGCTTAGCCCAGACTGACCGAGACTAGAGTAAGGGCCTAGCGGGTGGATATTTCAGAGACCATCATCCATCGCATGCTATTCGGGCCAGAGTTCCCTGCCCCCAAATCTATAACTAAGTTTGACTATAGAGTGGGCAAAGGAGGGACCTGCTGGTGATGAGAGGTCTAGAGCACATGGCCAGCTTTATGAGATGGATGGCTAGTCATATTGCTGAGTAGGCTCTGGAACCTGCATGGGTCGCCACTCACTCATAGCCTATCGTCAAGGCTTTGCTCAGTTTCGTTGCCAACCTTTGGTGGGTGGTTGCTAGTTCACACATCCGGTCGACACTTACTGATAATACCTTAAACACCGAAGTGTGCAGTACTAGTGGCCAACATCTTGGCTATTTATGAGATTGATTGGGCCCGCCTTATTGCCGAGCAGATTCATGAGGCCTCCCTAAAGAGGTACACCTCCATCCCTTTTCCTTGCTTGATATACAGGCCCTATTTAGAGTCAAGGGTGGAGAGCCTACACCAGCTAGACTCGCTTATCGCACTTTGGATGCCAGCCTGATCAAGGTTGAGGAGAGCCCGATGGCACTCTAGCGAGAATAACACCATCCTGTTCCTATGCTAGAGATGTTCTCCCTGGCTCCATCACCTGAGGTTCCATACACCACCACTACCACTATTTCCGCTATTGAGGATAGGCCCCCGTAGCCTGAAGCAGATGAGGAGAGGGGACACACTACTTCTATTCTTGCACCACAGGACATGTCATCATAGGCTATTCTCGTGGGCATGGTTTACATGTCTGCCATGTCTATATAGGCCATGGTGCAAAGGTTGTCTCATGCTGAGTCACAGTTGACCAGCTTGTTCCGTAGATTAGGCCATGGGTCCGCAAGGCAATTTCAGACTTGGAGGGTCGTATGCAGGCATACATTTCTATTATTTAGGATTGTCTCTCCACCGTGGATGCCCAAAAAGACGCCTTCGAGACGAGGGTACAACAGAGCCTGATCACGGCACGACCAACATGAGTATAGGTGCAAGCCTATGTTACAAGCCTATAAAGTCCTAGAGTGATCCTAGTCCACATATTCGAAGGTCTTAGTCATGAGTATAGGGGAATGCCTATGGTACTAGGCATGATGCATGAATATCTTTTGTGAGGGTAAGTGATTTTGCATAGTCCCAAGGTTATGTATGAAAATATCATTGAGAGTGAGATATGAGACTTCTTTATGTGAGGGACTTGCATTGTATTGTTAGCATTAGACTTATTTAGTGATTGTAGATTGTTGATAGTACCTTACTTGTCATAGTTGTGTTGTCACATGCACTAGTCTGTATTGGTTTGCTAGACGGCTATATGATTTTATTTTGAAAAAGTGATGTGGGTATCTGAGTTTAAGTTTGATATTATGTATGTCATTGGGTTGAGATCTGTGCATTACTGTGTTACTTATATAGATTGAGTCTGTTTCTTGAGAACAAACAACAATTTTAAATTAAGGGTGTTGACGTGCTGTCAAAATGCAACACTTTTGATGCTTAAAACTTAGATTTTTTTGTGTTCTCAATATGATGTTAGTTGGTTTTATATGTTTTTGTGTCTTATTTGTAGGATTCCAAGGTTGGCCTTGATTTTGGGAAGAAACTACAAAAGATGCTGATTTTGATTCAGTATGAGATCCTTCACAGGCCGTAGTTCACTCTACGGGCCGTGAAGTGGGTTTCGTGGACAATTCGAGTGAGGGGTTAATTTTATGAAGTTGTTCTACGAACATGCAGACGGGTCGTGGATTGGTTTACAAGTTTTAGAACATGGTTCATGCCCTGAGGATTAGAGATAAGGGACTATCTAAAGATTCATCAGACGATAACCCATTACGGGTCGTAAACCACTTTATGGGTCATAGAGGGATATCATAGATCTGAAGTCCAGTTTCTAGCAGAACGTTACGAGACTCCGACTATGGACCGTGGATTACAATACGACCCGTGAACCTATTCGTAAGGCGTGCTAACCCAGCTATCCTATTCTGTTTAGGACTTGTATTTTAATTATTATAAATAAGTTTTTTAGGTTATTTTTCATATAGTACATAAAGAACTTGATAGTTAGAGAGAAAAGATAGTGAGATTGAGTAGAGGTAACACTGGAGAGTTGTGAGAAACACTTGTACTTTGATTTGATCTTTTATATTGTGATTCTCTTTGGAGTTGAGATTTGTTTGTTCTTAATTCAATTGTAAAAGTGTTCTATTATGTTATTCCAATTCATAAATCTTGCACCTACACAAATTATGAGTAGCTAAATCTATAACTAGAGTTGTGGGAACCATGAAGAACTAACAAGGTAAAATCGGATAAATCATAATTGTTGGAATGTGTGTATGCATGTATTAATTAATTCTTTTTGTTTTGCATGTTTCTGATGGTGGCCAACATTAGAACCCGCCTAGTGATACTAACTGGACCAAGGTAGTAACGAATAGAAAAATAGATTAATTAATAATATTTGATTGATGTATTCTCGTCTAATCAATCGAACTGGCCAAGGGGAGGTTGTATTGAGACTAAAAGGTAAAGGCTATAATGCACACTACGAAAATCGACCAAGTCACATAGTGAAATTTACCTCTTGCCTGGACCAAAGGGTTTAGTTAACTTAACTTACCGTCCTGTATGCTACACACTAGAAAAGAATTAGGTTATTTGGTGGGACTCATGGGGAACACAATACCCTAGCTTCTCGCCATATTGTTTTAACTCATGTGTTAGTTAGGCTTACTTTTCTACTGATTATCACAAACCCCTCCTTCGGAGAAGTAAGTTGGTTAATCACTCAAATTACATTAGTTGAATTCTCCTAAGTCTACGTATTCCTTTGGGTTTAACCCTAATTTTGGTTAGATTTTATTTCTTGACAATAATCGCTTTATCCTTGAAAAGGAGGTGTAACTGGGTGAGATCATGTATGGAGAGAAGCACAACAAAGACAAATCATGGGAAGCTCTAGACCAATCCCTAAAAGTTCAGTCATGGTGGTTCAATATGATACACAAAAGAGTCGAAGTAATCTATCATCAAGAAAAATAAATAACCTTGTTTGCAATCATTGTGGTGCACACCAAACAACGTTGTTATGAGATTATTAGATATTCATATTGGTGAAATTTTTAGAAAAACCATGGAAGAACTTATCTGGCATAGCAACAATAGCTATACAAGGGGAATAATCACAACCTGCAGCTAATGTGCCTCAAACAGGTAACTTTGGTAAGGTTGATATTTTATCTATCACTTCTAAGGAAAATACATAAATTATTGACATCGGAGTAACTAATCATATGACCAGAGACTCTAATAAGTTACAAACCATCTAATCATCTTGACAACAAGTTATCTTTACAATTAATGAAAATACTTATATAATGTAATAGGGAAGAGATTTGTTGAATTATCTAGTACTTTGACACTAGATACTATTTTGGTGGTGCCCTCGCTCCAAAATAACTTGTTGTCTGTAAGCTAAATTACCTCATCTCTTAACTGTACTATAACTCTTTGGCCCTTATATTGTATGTTTCAGGACACTTTTACTCGGAAGACTCTTGGTTATGGTGTTAAATCGGGAAAATACATAAATTATTGACATCGGAGTAACTAATCATATGACCATATACTCTAATAAGTTACAAACCATCTAATCATCCTGACAACAAGTTATCTTTACGACTAATGAAAGTACTTATATAATGTAACAGGGAAGAGATTTATTGAATTATCTAGTACTTTGACACTAGATACTATTTTGGTGGTGCCCTCGCTCCAAAATAACTTGTTATCTATAAGCTAAATTACCTCATCTCTTAACTGTACTATAACTTTTTGGCCCTTATTTTATATCTTTCAGGACATTCTGACTCAGAAGACTCTTGGTTATGGTGTTAAACCAGACAAGCTATACTATCTGAAGTTGATTGATAATATAGAGCATGAATTTGGGCAAGCATATCATACAAGTGGAGTTGAGAAGGCTAAAGAAAAAATATGATTATGGCATAGGATACTAGGATACATTTCTTTGATTATCCTAAGACACTTAGACCAAGTTTGTTTATGACTTTAGTATTTCAGCTTTACAATGTAATATTGACGAACTAGCAAAATGCCATTGAATTCCTTATTTTTCAATTTTGAATAAATGTTCAAAACCTTTCATTGTTACATATTCGAATATTTAGGGTCCTATAAGGATTCCCTCTGTTTCAAAAGTTTGATATTCTCACTTTTATTGATGAATGCACTAGAATGACATGGGTGCCTTTGTATTGCTTTACAAGAAGAGTGATGCATGTAAAGCATTTAAGAAATTTTACAATATGCTGCATACTAAATACCAAAGAAAAATTTGAATTTTGCAATCTGTCAATGCTAGAGAATTTATTGATGGTTCGTTTGGAGAATATCTCAGTCAACTGGGGATATGACATCATACTTTCTGCACATATGCACCACAACAATATGGTTTGGAAGAAAGAAACAATAGAAAAATTTTGAAAGTAGTTCGTGTCTCTCTTTTTGGTATGAACATGCCTCATTTTTATTGAGGAGAAGCAGTAAAGTAGATTATTTATTTTATCAATCAAGCTCCTTCTCGATTTATTAACTTTCAAACTCCTCAATAAAAGATAAAGTCATTTTGTACAATAGCACATCTATAGAACCTTGAACCTCGATGTTATGAATGTACAATCTATGCCTATGTTTCAATAGCCTTTAGAGGAAAATTGGATCCTTGTGCAAAAAGATGTATGTTTGTTGGCTATTCGGATTTCCAGAAGGGGTATCGATGTTATGATCCTCAAAATAAGAAGTTTCATATTATGTTAGATGTTTCCTTTCATGAGAATGAACCTTATTATGGAAGGGGAGTTTCTGGTTCAACCCCTTATGGAGAGAATGCAAGTGAAGCACTTGATCCAAACAAGAAAGATATTGGAGTTCAACCAGATAAAGTTGAATTCTTAAACTTGGATGAATGACAAGAAAAATTGAGTAAAAACACACATGTGATCGAAGAAATTCCCTCTGATCAGCCTATAGAGTCTCTAGCTTTGCCAAATTTATCTGATAGTGTTGTAGTATCGATGGGTAATGAAGGTATTCTAAAAGACCCCACATTAACACCATCAATTGAAGAGTCTCCACAAAAGGTTCAAGAAGATGTTGCACCTCGGATAATTCTCAACACCCCTCACTTTCAATAACCAACGAGATTAAATAGGAGTGTCCCTAGAAAATAATATGGACCTGATCTTAAAACCAAAGCCAGGTATCCAATTAACACTTATATCTCAAACCATAGATTATCAGATTCATATGCTCTAATTATTGATCAATTATCCACAGTATCTATTCCTACTAGTGTGCAAGAGGCATTAACATATCCAAAATGGACTAAGGCAATGAATGAAGAGATGGAAGCTTTGCAAAGAAACTCAACCTGGGACTTGGTTCCTTTGCCAAGAGAAAAAGAAAAAAACAATTGGTTGTAACTGGGTATACATTGTGAAACTTAAAGTTGATGGAAGCATTGATAGATACAAGACGAGGCTAGTAGTAAATGGTTATGCTCAGAAATATCGAGTTGATTACCAAGAAGTTTTTCCGCTAGTAACCGAGCTCAATATTATTCGTATTGTTATATTTGTTGCTGTGAATAAAGATTGACCTTTATGATAGTTTTATGTAAAAAAATGCCTTTTTGAATGATGATTTAGAGGAAGAAATATACATGAAATTTCCACAGGGTATTAAGCAAGGATTAATGCGTAAACAAAAAATATGCAAACTGAAAAAATAACTTTATGGACTAAAATAATCATCTAGAACTTGGTTTGGGAGGTTTGCGTCGGAAATGAAGTCTGTTGGTTACTTACAAAGTAATCTAACCATACCTTGTTTATTAAGCATAATAAGGGAAAAGTAACAACATTGATTGTAAATGTAGATGATATGGTGTTAGTTGGTGGTGACCCTGAGGATATGGAGAAACAACAACAGTACTTAGCCACCAAGTTTGAAATCAAAGACTTAGGACAACTGAGATATTTCCTGGGTATTGAAGTGTCAAGGTCTAGACAGGGAATTTCTCTTTCCTAGCGAAAATATGTATTAGATTTATTAACAGAAACTAGAATGCTTGATTGTAACCAACTGAAATACTGACAGAGATGAACCAGCAACTTGGAATTTCTTCCGTGAAACAATTAACAAACAAAGTTCGTTACAAATGACTAGTGGAAAAGTGCACTTATCTAAATCATACTAGATAGGATATTGCACATCCGGTAAATGTGGGGAGCCAGTTTTGTCACACCCCACCCTGGGGTCGTGACCTGTGCCGATAGGGACACGTGAACATATACCGAATCCAATTCCTTCATAAACATAGTCGGGAATCCTACCAAAATTTCGGCAGAGTTTCCTTTGTTTTATTGACTAACCGCACCTGCAGCAGCTCCCAGAATATACAAAAACATATAC
>JAABOM020000092.1:8872971-8897964 GCA_011800125.2 Solanum clarkiae
GTCATTAACACAATAGTAAACTTTACCATTTTACCCTTTATTTATATCTATGTACATTAAATTAAATTGGAAAAAATACACATAAAATATAAAAATAATTTACTTTTTAAATATGAAAGTAATTAATCAGCATAGAATTTTTCAAATATTATATTAATGCTAGGTAAAATAAAAAAAATAATTAATTATATTCTAATTAAATAAATGCTCTATAGATGTTATAGAAATATGCTCATGTAATAACATATTTTATGTCATATCAAATAAATGTTCAAAAATTACAAATTCTGGATGGTTAGGGTTGAAACACAGTTGCGGTGCCTGGGGGAAAAATCAGCCAAGTTGAAGGCTATCAATATTCTGGCAAAATTAATAGAAACAATAACGACATATTGTTTGTCCTGGGTTCTTTTGTTTCTTCCAAAGTGTGCTATCGGTCACAATTTCCATTTTACATCAGATTAGGTCGTCTCTTTTTATGTATGTATCCTTCATCTTCACTGTTCTGCTCAGTGCCTTTGGTTCTTAGTTCAATCTTGCCTCGTAGTCGAATTTATTACTTTAATTGTGTGTCTTCCGATGTATATATATGTTTTTGTATTTGGGGTTTGATTCGATTTGTAATTTTGAAGCCCTTATGTTTCTGGGCCTAAAGCCGCTGCTTTACTGTTGATTGAACTAGTTTTAAATTTGGAAATTATGTTATTTGTTTCTCTCTTTTGCATTATTATAACTGTTAAGTTGCTGAGTTTCTTTACGATGTGTAAATGCAGGGAGCATAACAACTTACTATGCCGTTTCTGCTATTGCCCGGGATTAAGTCATAGTTGTTGGTGTATTGTGTGGGACTGATACTAACCTCATGAACTTCTACGTTAGAAAAATAACCTCTAGGCAGTTTTCAGTTTTTCTCCCATTTGGGCTTTGTAACAGTTTCAATGTAGCCTGTACAAGTTGCTTTAGCTACTTTTCCACCTTGGCTAGTGAAAGCCCCAATTTCGGTGGCGATAGAATTCCTGGTGAGCAGCAGAAATGCGTCAATCTGGGAAGTGATAGTGATGTTAATGTAATACTTGCTAGAATAAGTCCTGGAAGTAGTGAGGCTGAGGTTCTCCGATCATTGCTTTCTGACCCAGCTTGTGATTCCATACACATCACTGACAACTTGGTTGATAGGGTTCTTAATTGCTTCAAAGATGACTGGAAATCTGCACTTGGTGCTTTTAGATGGGCACAATCACGTCCAAACTACAAGCCCTCAACAGAATTGTACGATAAGTTGGTGGATATACTGGGAAAGATGAAGAAAATGGAAAAGATGCGTTCATTGATAGGCGAAATGCATGCAGACCACCTTATTTCTCTTAATACAATTGCAAAAGTTATGAGAAGGTTTGCAGGTGCAGGAGAGTGGAAAGAAGCAGTGAGGACATTTGATGAGTTGGGAATATTCGGTTTGGAGAGGAATACAGAGTCAATGAATTTGTTACTTGACACTCTGTGCAAAGAATATAAAGTCCAACAGGCGCGTGAAATCTTCTACGAGCTCAAGTTGCATATCCCACCTAATGCAAACACGTTTAACATTTTAATTCATGGCTGGTGCAAAGTTAATCGGGTAGAAGAAGCATACTGGACAATTCAGGAGATGAAAGGCAGTGGTTGCTGTCCTTGTGTCATCAGCTACTCAACCATCATCAAGTCTTATTGCCAGCAATTTAACTTCCAGAAGGTCTACGAGCTGCTTGATGAAATGCAAGGACAAGGATGTGTACCTAATGTTGTCACTTTCACCACCATCATGTGTTTCTTGACAAAGTCAGGGGCATTTGAGGAAGCCCTTAAGATTGCTGAGAGGATGAAATCGGTTGGCTGTAAACCTGATACACTTTTTTACAACGCTCTGATTCATACATTAGGCATGGCACACCGGTTACAAGAAGCTACTCATGTTTTGAAGGTTGAAATGCCCAGAAATGGCGTTAGACCCAACACATCAACTTACAATACTATCATTGCAATGTTTTGCCATCATATGCAAGAGGATAGGGCGCTAGAATTTTTAAGGGATCTAGAAAGTTCACCATTTTGTAAACCTGATGTCCAGTCATTCTTTCCGCTGCTCAAGTTCTACTTCAAAGTTGGAAAGACAGATGAACTCCTGAAAAAATTGGTGAATGACATTGTCAACAAGCATCATCTCTGTTTTGACCTATCAAGTTATTCACTTCTTATCCATGGTTTGTGCCGAGCAAATAAATGTGAATGGGCCTATCTTATTTTTGAGGATATGGTCCGCCAAGAGATTACTCCTCGATACAAGACATGCAGCGTTCTTCTGCAGCAAATTAAACAAAAGAATATGTATGAGGCTGCCGATAGGATTGAATTGTTCATGAAGAAAATGAAGACCGCCTGAACATTTCCTGGAAACTTATTTGATGATTCATTTATCAAGTAACAAGTTTCTGTTCTTGTGTGCCTGCAGCTAGATTCTTGAATTTGAAATGCTTTCTTGATCTGGCATAAGACTGACATCTGGGGATAATTGGTGCAGCTGTTGCTCTGGTTTGGTACATAGCTTATACCTGTTCATGTTTTTTTACTGTTCTAAGAACAGTGTTCTTACATCTGACTGCTTTATTAAGTCAAGAGTATTATCATGTTGCCTGGCTGCTGAATACACCAGGGTTATCTTTCGGTTCCCAAGATGAGTGTTGGCGCAGTTCTCAGGAGTCCGTTGATGCTTTAAAAGACTAATTGCTTAGGCTATCTTACAAAGTTGCATGCCAGGTTATAGTTCATTACTCATGATCCAAGTTTTTCTTTTCTTAGCAGATTAATTCTTTTCCAGATGATAAGTGGCATTGGTGGATTCTTCATTGTCCTCTATGCTTGAGTTGCACTCACTCGCACTAAAATTACTTTGCTAGCCTTTGCTCTTCTTCAGGCTGCAATAAAGAACTGGAATACTTGCTACTTTATGCATTCCTTGAGAAGGATAAAATGGCTTCAAATAAGTGCAGATTTGGTGTATGTTCACAAAAATATTTGACCTTTTCAGTGAAAAATCCAAAGTACTTGGATGATGATCTTTGGAATTCTTGAAATTGCAAACTTCTCTTTTCTGGAATAGTTTGGGCCAACTTGCCAGCACAGTGCCTATTCCATCGAGCCAGCACAATAGAGACATTGAGTTTCTACCCACTGTGACTTAGGTAGATGGGTATATTCGGCTCTGCTGAGATTTGAACCCCCTGGTCTGCTGTGATTTTCACCCACTTCATTTATGGCTAGGCCATACCCATGGTCCACGGACCAGGGTGCCCGACCTAGAAGCCGTGAATTTCACTATTGGTGTTGTAAATGATGTAGAATCGACTTAGGGACTTTGTTTTTGATGGATAACAAGAGAAATAAATGTCATTTTTCAGTCCAATATTCTGCAACGGACTTTGAAATGGATGCTTTTTCAGCGGAAGGTGACTTACTGTTGAAAGTATGATGTTGCAGTATACTTTCTATTGAAACTTGCAATTTTGTGGATGTTGTCATCCCCATGCTTCTTTGTTATTATCAGTGCTTGCATGTGTATAGTGCAGGACCACGTGACAGGAAGATGTTGAGTGAAATAAATGTCAGTGAGACTGTTCCTTCCTACTTCCCCAACTATTTAGAGAGCATGCAACCCATAATTATGTGCTTGACATTAGTTCAAGTAGCATATATAAAGAAGAAACCTTGTTGGTAAGGATATTGGCCAAAAATGTGGTATCCTATACTTTCCACCACCTAAATATCTTTATCCAAGAAATGCTTGTGTCGCATTCTCTTATTGTCGTTGACATGTAATGCTTATTTCCTAAACTTTTTTTCAGATATCTAATTCATTTCATTCCTTCCTTTATCCTTCTACTTCAAACAAATAGGTTGAGAAAAATGAATTTCTATCTGCTGCGAGTGAAGAACTTAACTATACAAATTTTTCTAGGGCATAACGACTTTTTCTTTTTGATAGTATACTTTTTGTTAATTATACCTATATACCAATTTTAATTACAACATACGTAAGAGAAGATGGTTGATAGTCATTAATGTTGATGTCAAGTTGATGTGAGTGGGGTTGGGAAGCAAAAAAAGATAATAACTCGTGTTCCTCATTGTTGACACCAAAAATAAATTTATTTTTAGTAGGTTGTAATAATTAATGATGATGGACATGTTGATGTGATTAGTGTTGGAAAAGAAAATATTTAAAGAAATAAAAAATACATTCTTAATTGTCCATGTGTGCCATATTCCTAATAAGAAAGACTAAATCAACGTTGCTTTTTGGTAGTATTATGTATTTCAATTTCTTTTTTAATAATGAAAAATGTTTTTCTCTTACCTAAAGCAATCAAATCAAATTAATTTGATTTGATTGCACATTGAGAAGTTATTTTTTGATGGCAAACGTGTGTGAGAATAAAGATAGCTCACATTGTGTACATTATACATTAAGTGTAGTTACCATAGATTATAGGTAATTACTTTGTCTCATACATTAAGAGTGTTGGTGAGATAAAAAAAAAAAGGATAACAAACAGCTGGAGAGTATAACGAAGGTACTTATCGAGATAAATTTCATGGATAACGATAAATACGTGTTGATTCTGATAAAATATGATGAAAATGGGACGTAAATGGTATGTAAATAGTAGGAAATTATTTTTTATTTTTTATTTTACTTTGTTGCCAATATCAAAGATTTGTGATAATTACAATTTGTATATAATTAGTTGGAACATTATTCGTATTTTTGTATTTTTATTTTGGGAAAAAAGTATAGTTGTAAGTGTTCCTTTATAATTGATAATTTTATTCGATTTTTTTATTATTGATATTTATACATGAATTATGGTTAACTGAGTAGTAGTTATTGTTTAACTTGAAGTGGTAGTTAGTGGTGTTCAAATGACGTTAATCATGCATGATTTCCGACAGGAACGATAGTTAGTTAGAAGGTGTATATATTGGTATGCACTTAATTACCATCAAAAGAACTTACTTAAAACATTGCTGAGTTTGTGATTAGTGTATATAATGGTAATAAAAAGTAGTAGTTTTGTTTGGTATAGTAGATGGTGTTATAACTGTGACAAACAGTAGAATATTGATAGTGCATGATATAATGTTCCCTGTGGTATATATTTGGTGATTTGCACAGATAACTACACTGATTATAAAATGGAAGGAGTGTCATATGATACATCATCAAATTATGATGGTCTGTTGAGAGTCATTGCTTCTCAAATAAGGTTGGACACGACATGTGCCGATTTGATAATACAATATGTTGTGAATATGCATTCACCACCATTAAAAATTCACAATGACAGAGGTGAGAGTCTATTTAGATCTTTTTTTCAAAAAAGATTTAACCAGATTTCTTTTCGAAATATCCATTATGTGTGACGTACACTGATACAGGTTTTGATACAAGAATGCACGAACTTACTAGTCCAATGGTGCTGCTACAAACAATAACATCAGTTGGCATGGGTTTGGCATTGAGTGACGCACTATTGGTGGATTTTGATGAGAAAATTGAAGAACCACATGTAATCAACAATGGTTTAGTTGATGAAGTGAAGCAAGACCAAATTTACATAAACAAGCGTACATTGGTTGAGGTTATGCAGAGATATGCACTATTGAGACAGTTTAGATTCAAGGTTGTCCGGTCGTGTACTGCCAGGTAAAATCAAAGTATAATTTAGCTTTTATTTTTGGATATGTTGCCGAAGATTGTAACTATTAATAAGTTGGTCTTTCTTTCTTTGTTATTTGTAGTTTTAAATTGAAATATCAGACGATAATTGTTGTTGGTTCTTTAAGTCGTCATTGCTGGGGAAGTCGGGTTTATTCAAGGTGAGGGTTTTCAACGATGAACACAGTTGCTCAGGGAATGAGAAGTTAAACTCAAAACGTCAGTGTAATAGTGATGTGCTCGGTAGCATGTTGCTTCCTAAATATAGCGACACCAAAATAATTTATACCTCTAGCGACATACGGGCAGACATGAAGAGGAAGCATAGTATTTTCTTGACGTACATGCAAGCCTGGAGGTGCAAACAAAAAGCAATGAAAATATTGCGAGGGGATCCAAAACAGTCATATTCTAAAATTTCAATGTATCTTTATATATTGGAACAAACATATTTTGGGACTATCGTTAATCTTAAAAAAAACTGAGGACGACAAGTTTCTATATTATTTTATTGCACTTGATGCAAGCATAAGATGATGAGAATATTGTCGTCTAATAGTTGTAGTTGATGGGACGCACATACGGTCAACATTTGAAGGAGCCATGTTGATAGCTAGCACATTGAATCCTGGAGGTTAGTAGTTGTACTAAAATCAATTTGATTTAGTGTAACAAAATTGAAAAATGAGTATTAAATTATTTTAAATATTTCTTTTGTAGAGTATTAAATTTGAAAATCATATAGGACATATTTTGTCACTGGCATATGATATCGCCGATTCTGAAAATAACAATGCATGGAGTTGGTTTTTTGAAAATTTTAAAATAGAATTTGATTGTAGGGATGGTATGTGCTTTGTTTCTGATAGAAATAAAAGAATCTGGAATGCTACGATAACTATTTATCCAGACATCAAGGATTATGCTTGTATCTACCATTTGTAGACAAATATATTGAAGAAAACAGACAAAAATGTCGAGGAAGTTAGAAAGTTATTTTTCAGTTTGACAAAAGTGTATACTGTCCAAGATTTTAATGAATTGATAGATAGAATGGATGAGATAAATTCAGAACTTCGAGCATTTTTGATTAGGACTGATTTTGAAAAGTGATCTCCCTGTCATACAACAGTCATGCGGATTTGGACTTTAACAAGTAACATAGCTGAGTCCATAAATAAATCAATCTTACCGGTCAGAAAGCTACCAGTGATTCCTATGTTGGAGTATGTGAGAAAGATAATAGAATGTTGGAATGAAAAACAAAATGAGGAAGGAAGGAAAACAACAACAGTCCTATCAAGGAACTATAATGAAATGTTGGTGGCAAATAAGCAATTGTCAAATAGTATGATGGTTAGTACAATAACGCACTATTTTCTAATATATTATTGTATAAAAAAGGCATAATGGTGATTATTTTTTATTTTTTGAAGGTATGGGCATCAACAGAACATCTTCCTACTGTTATAGACGGTGCAAAAAGATTCACTATTTGTTTGAATGCACGCATGTGTAGCTGTGAAAGGTTTCAGCATGATGAAATGTCATGTAATCATGTCGTAGCTGCTACTGAATATAGGAACAAGTACGCTGAGTCCTTCTGCTCAATCTACTATAGTAGCAAGAACTTCAAGGACACTTACACAATACCAATCGAACCACTACTTTGCGAAAGCACGTGGCTGATTCTGGATCATATATTTGATGATTTGGTACTACCACCCACTACAAGAAGAAGACCAGGAAGGCCATCAAACAAATACAGAAAAAAAAGACTTTAATAAAATGAAATGCAAGAAAGTCAAAGGTACCTATAGTTTATGTGGAGCAGAAGGACACAACAAGAAGAATTGCCCCGAAATACCATCTTCGGAATGACTGTGGTGAATTTTATCATTTATGTGAGTTGAAGTTTTAGTGCTTGTTCTTTGTATTGACATTTATGATAATTTAGTTTTATGCTATATTATGATTTTAGTTATGTGTAGAAACTACTGCATTACTTATTATTTAAGTGACTTAACTATTTTTCTACACTAAATATTAGTTGCTTTTTAAATTAATTTATTTGTACAAATCATGTCTTTTTTGTTGTTGTGATTATGAATTTTGAGTTATGGTATAATTGCGCACATTGAGTTGGTGTATCACTAGTTTTTTTAAATGATTTTGTGAAGGTGATGCCTTATTTATTTATTTTTGTTTAATTTAAGCGTGGAGGATGAAAAACTGAATTAGTTTAGTGTATACAATTATGTAGTGAAAATTTTGTAGTTGTACAAAATTAGAGTATAGAACATATTTTGGTGTTTAGTTATATTTGATGAAATGCCACCCACAGGGTCATATATTTGATGAATTGGTATTACCACCCACTACAAGAAGAAAACCAGGAAGGCCATCAAACAAAGACAGAAAAAAGGACTTTAATAAAATGAAATGCAAAAAGGTCAAAGGTACCTATAGTTTATGTGGGGCAGAAGGACACAACAAGAAGAATTGCCCCGAAATACCATCTTCGGAATGACTGTGGTGAATTTTATCATTTATGTGAGTTGAAGTTTTAGTGCTTGTTCTTTGTATTGACATTTATGATAATTTAGTTTTATGCTATATTATGATTTTAGTTATGTGTAGAAACTACTGCATTACTTATTATTTAAGTGACTTAACTATTTTTCTACACTAAATATTAGTTGCTTTTTAAATTAATTTATTTGTACAAATCATGTCTTTTTTGTTGTTGTGATTATGAATTTTGAGTTATGGTATAATTGCGCATATTGAGTTGGTGTATCACTAGTTTTTTTAAATGGTTTTGTGAAGGCGATACATTATTTATTTATTTTTGTTTAATTTATACGTGGAGGATGAAAAGCTGAATTAGTTTAGTGTGTACAATTATATAGTGAAAATTTTGTAGTTGTACAAAATTAGAGTATAGAACATATTTTGGTGTTTAGTTATAAGTATAAATTAGCAATAGTATTCCAAAAAGAATTTGGACATATTTTCTGAAAAATAGAAAGACTGGTGTTAACTCGCATTTAAATGGAATGGTTTGTGGTTAATAAATTCACCTGTTGTATTAATTGAATTCAAGCACAAAAAATAAATTAATTAAAATTTAGGCAAAATGGGGTTTCTTGGTACATAAAAAATGAGTCAATGTACTTCATGAATGGTTTATACTAACTATAAGGATTAACAAACATCACAAGAATAACTTAAAAATAATAGTTTATAACCAACTTATATTGCACATAGCAAGATTATAAAGTTAGTCGGTCAGATCATGAACTAGTAAAACCAAAAAAGAGGTGTAAAATGTTAAACATTCATCGACAACAAAACACAAACTGTACACAAACAAAAACAATTTTTAACAACAACGAGTTCTAAGACTTCCTCCTCCTAGGAACATACTTAGACACCAACACTCTATCATTTTCCTCGACATACATACGATTACTTGTAGGACCACCAAATTTGGTAACCACCTTTACAATCACCTTGTTTTTACTAGTTGCACTAGAATCAATCTTCTTATTGTCATAGCCCTATAACAATGTCTCATATCTCAGTCGACAAAATGCTGGATTAGATGTTTTTCTTCCAATCTCAGCATAGTCATACCTTCACATATCAACTCAGAAAAAATGCATGTATAAAATCCACATGCTGGGTCAAATGTTTTTCTTCCAATCTCGACATAGGGAAAAAAATAAGAAAAAAAGATCAAAGCCACCAAAAAAAAAAACAAGAGACAAATAACCAAGGAAATATTACTTACTTGGAATCCTCAACTTGCTGGGGAGTGTTGTCACAACAAATAAAGGTGAGGTTATCAGAGAATGCATAATCAGCATAGTCTACTGAATTTTTTCAGTCAATATCATTCCTTTTTCCATAAAATTCAGTACTAACCAAAAAGAGAGGAATAATAATAGCCAACTTCTGCACCAACTGTATCACCGCAGCATTGTGGGCAGCTCCAATAGTGCTAAGTGAATCAAAAATGAACAAACACCTATACTGTATAGAAAAAACTACCAACACCCAATGATATTTGAAGGGAACATGAATAGAGATGCAAACATAATCTACTTTATTCCATAGCGTATTTCTCAAAATCTTGAAACCCCTAATATATTGTACAACATTATAGTCCTGGGTGATCAATGTGTTGTCCCTATTATTCCTAACCCAAACATCATGGATTTGTTCAACCCAATTCATGAAGAATGTATTTGTCGTCGTCACTTTATTTTGCGTTACATTACCATACTTGCATTTCTTATGCAGGTGGTACATAATGACATTCACATGCTGTATTGTCAAGAAAATAATGTGGGAATAAATAACTTGTTAATCAAAAAGTAAATAAAAGATGAACAACTATAATCGGGGCAACTAAGAAAATAAATTGTTAATGAAAATGTATAGTAAAGATGCAAATACATGATTGACAGGAGAAACCGAAAAAAGAAAAATCACATAATCATGATATTGACCACCAAGGACACCAAGCCGCACATATAACAGACACTATATTGATTGCATTTTGATGATGACTCAACAACCAAATTAAATAAACAGAATTAAAAAAATCGACACACCACTATTTTTTAAAAGAAATACCCCGTAGAACCAAAAGGTATATATAAAGCATAAAAACTTAACAGGCTTGAAGTTTGAAAATTTGAAGAACAAAAAAAAAAACGCACTAAATATTTTCATCAAAACAATGAACCATTAAATAAACAACACTTAATAAATAATGAAAACATAACAAATAAACTTATTGAGTCGGTCGATGGCTGTTCGGTAGTGACCATGATATAAAACTAATCCATCAAAGCCAACTTTTTGAACCCCAAAATCAAATGGAGGACTTATCTTGTCTGATAAAGCTGTGACGTTCACGCTCCAATAACAAAGCGGTCACAATCAACAATAAATCTAACTGAAGGTTAGGGTCAAATCCACAGGGAATATGAGGCTTAACTATATAGATCCACTATTAATCATTTCAGGCATTGATTACAAAAGTCTCTAAGAAGGAGGGGGGGTCTGTGATTCAAAATGAAGAGCAAAAACTAACACTACACTCATTATGCGAGAAGACACTCAAATTTAGGGACAACTTGGTATTGTGTTCCCTATGATTCGCTGATTCAATTACCCTAGACAACATAACCCTAATTGGGAGTTTGCATGCAGGACGGTAACTTAGGTTCTTCCATCCTCTTGTGAAGGTGAAGGTCGAATTTCACCATGGCGCTTGGTCGGCAACTATGGTGTGCCAACTAACCGTTACCCATTGTCCCATTCAACCTCCCCTTGGTCAGATTTAGTTAATTAGACGAGAACACATCAATTGAATCATGTCGTCTACTTTCCTTTTCCTATTCGTTACTATCATGGTCGGAATCGTGATAGTAGGTGGGGTTTGGTGTTGGCCACCACCAAACATCAATCAAAATGAAGGAAAATAAATAATACATGCAAAATTCCAATCAAAGAAATGCACAATGTCTAGGTTATTTCAAGTTAACTACTCATGGTTCCCACAACCCCAACTCATGGCTAAGGCAAAATCAATAACAATGAAAATAGAAGACATAGTTGAGAATTCACCCAAAACAATGAAGAACAAGAACACCTTCAAGTTGCAAACTATAAACTTGGATTAATGGAAAATAAGTAAAATGTAATTTTTTTGCAATCCCCAAAGTGGATCTTCAAATTAAAAAATGAAAATCTACACTAACCCTAAAAAAACCCTTAGAATGTTCGAGAGAGAATATTCAAAGTCTGAGGTCTCTTCTAAAATTCTATCATTAAGTATTTATACTATTTACAATTTCACCCTAAAAAATAAATAGAAAAGATAGCTGGCAGCAGATACGTCGCACAGGTACGACTCATAGGGTGACCTACGAGTTGTAATCAGGGTCTCATAATCAGCACTTGGCATTTTGGACTTGACTATTACGACCCACTTTTACGAGTTGTTGTTTGGGCTGCGACTCGTATGCTCCTCTTGTAGTCCAAGTCTTCAGTTCTTGGTCCAAACATTTAGCTTACTATTTCTTGTTATGATTCCACCTATACGAGTTGTAATGAGACCTACAACTCATAGAGTAGCCTCGTAGGCTGACCTCCACTTAGCAGATTCCTAATTCCTCTCACTGTTTCTCGCTACGAGAGCACCTTACGACTCGTAAGATGGATCGTATGTCCTGCACTTCAGCAAAATCTGCAATTTTCTCTCAAAATCATGTCAACCTATCTTTTCTGCAATAACAATATAAAAACACATAAAAACCATAAAATATCGCATTAAGAACTTGCAAAATCACTTGTTTTAGGTACCAAATGTGTTGTATTTTGAAAGCACATCAACACTCTTAACTTAGAACTATTGCTTTTCCTCAAGTGACTACCCAATCTAAGCAGAAAATGAGAAACACATAGCAGCTACTCTAATGGCATATACATTATTTAACTCCACTTCAGGTACCCAACTCTCATTTTCAAAACCTGATTGCAGAGCTACTAAGCAGACCAAGACACAAAGATATATCTGGCAATCCAACTGTGACAAGCGAAGGAGTATCAAGAATCCTCAATCACTGCATATCTCATATGTCAATTATATAATGCAAATGCCCTCACAGAAAAGAAGTCCCTCTTTTTCACTCAAAATGCATTTAAAATTCAGGTGCAAGCATTCTCACTCTCATAAATGAAATTCATGCATAATGACTAACACCATAGACTTGCCTCTATACTCAACTTCGGACTGATGACAAAGTAGTTTCGGATCACTTTAGGACTTAATGGGCTTGTAAATAGGCTCATGGGGCTTTGGTAAGGTATTTTAGGAAAGTAGTGACTAAAGCTATCCTTGAACCATGTTTTCCAATATCTTACCTCCAAAACTCAACTATTTCCATCAAATCCACCTTATTCTTCCTTTTCAAGCTTTTACCGGGCGCTTTCTTTCTCTTTTTTAGATAGGCCTTATTTTTGAACTTATTTTTGCTATTCTCCTCAATCTAAGACAACTGTTGTTTTCTTTTTCTCCCGACACTTGACTTTTTCATTTTCTTCTTTCTTTCCCAACTAACCACCTCATTTTCATTATTTTACCATAATAAAGGCCACCCTCAACTTAGGCTTTTAGCCTGATATAAAGCACACAATATCTATTTCCCAAACCAGGGCCACTATTCGTAGCCACCCTCAACTTAAGCTTTTAGCCTCAATCAAGGTTTACATGTTCAAGGATAGACTAGGGCCAATATCAAGGTATTTCATAAAACAAGGCTAGGCTAAATAGGTGTCAAGAAAGAACAGGTACATGAAAAGCTCAAGAATTTAGAACAAGGGATAAACTATCACATTTGGTAGCTCATTTAGAAAAAGTAAGCTAACTAAATGAACAATGGCCTAAGATCCTTTCCCAATCAACCACATCACCAGTCCAACCTTAGAGTAATAAGGCAATTTCTGAGTCCATGCATAATATATGAATATGGCAAAATAAGCTCACACACATGACATTGCATACACAATCAAGTACAGACTCAGAGGTCATGCTTCAAGCATCAACTTGCCTTCTCTTTATCAGAACAAACATTGCTAGATGATCATATGCATGATTGTAAAATAACCAACAATCTCAAAAAACTTGAGGGTATCGAATTTTCAAAACATTCAAAAAGAATTTTCAAGACTATATATATGCCACAAGTTAGTAACTACTATATATCTACAAATTATCTACACTACCTAAACATGCCGGTTCAACAGAAATTAAAAGCATCCACAAGGAAAAAGAAACACGGCAAGAAAACCTTGAGATCAAAAATAGGGGAAGTTATGAACTCGAGGTTACTCAAACTTCACTCTAATCTATAACTTCCCACACTGTACCAAAAGAAGATACTTTATCCTCAAAGTAAACACACACACACATTCATATATATATATACAAACACACACACACACACACACACACACACACACACACACACACACATATATATATATATATATACACACACACACACACATATATATAAAAAAAAACAACAATGTAAAACAAAATATCCAAAACATAATAAAACAAATATTCAAAACAAAACATTTAAAGGTATCCAAAAACTAACTTAAAGAAAATATTGTCTAAAACAAGGAACAAAGTATCCAAAAGTAGCAAATAAGGCCTAGGTCAACAGTATCAAACACATGGTGCTCAAGCACCGGCATCCATCTGGTCATCTGGGTCCTGGGCCTCAGTCTCCTCCTCGGCGGTCTGGGCTGCAACTGTATGTGAGCTACCTCTCCTTGTGTTATCCGCTGCTCTCGGTCCCTACACCATGTTGCTATGGCTAAGGAATCCCGCACCGTCTCATCAGCTAGTTGTTCCTCCTATGCTGCCACCTCATCAACAGTCTTGGGTCTCTAGCTCACCGCTGGATTATCACTCTCGAGGGCCTCTTCCCGTGGGCACGTGGGCGGTTATCAAATAGGTCAAATACATCATCATCCATCGGTTCCTCCTCCGGAACTACTACCAGGGCTGCTAGCAACCTCAATAAGTCGACCTTGAACTTGGCCAACTCCTCTGTAACAGCAATCATGTCAGCAGGTTGGGCATCCTTGAGCCTCTTTTGGACCCTATCCTCGAAGGAATCTACTTTGGCATCCACTGCTCTAACTCTTTGATTTATTGTCTCGTGAGCAAATGCCTTCGCCCTCTCCTTCGAGTCCTGGACTGTCTGACGGACCCATGGTTTGATCTGGCTAGCTAACCTGCTCAACTGGAACTCCGTCTTCACTACCCTGCGCACCAATGCCTAAAAAGCAAGAGCAGACATAAGAAAAAAGTTTACAGAGTCAACCTGTGTAGTAGAAGGTGCTGGTGCAGGTGTGCTGGAGGATGGCATCGCCTCGGCGGCAACAGCTGGAGGTAGCTAGCATAGCACTAGTGGTCGCTGGAGTCTGCTCCTGAGTCTGTGGCTCTAGATGGAACAGATCAGGTATGGGAGGAGAAGATGATCTCTGCAGGGCCACCGGGTTCTCATCCTTGATTAGGCTGGGATCCATGGTGCGCACGGCCTCTACACGTGGGTCATAGTGGGGATCAACACGAACACCTGCCTCACTGCACAAACGATGAATCAAAATAGGGAATGATAGTGAAGTATTAGTCTTGACAGCAGACTCGTGTATCTGCTCCGCCATGACTCAGGCCCAATCAATCTCATAGCAGCTACGATACTGGATAATAGTATAGCTCGCTCCAAGGTGATCGCATTGTCCGTAAAAGTAGGCCTGATATGCCAACGGATAATAGACCACCAAAACTTAGCCCATAAAGAGAGATGGGATTTCATGATTTGATCAGCGTGGTTTGTGACCCACGTAGGTTCAAAACCCTCCTTGCATATGTGGCCAGCTATCCACTGAATTAGCTCGATTTTGACCCCAACATCCTTCTCGTTCACTATTTTCCTCATTTTTGAAATCTGACTATCATACTTAGTGGTGGAACGAGGCACTCTGTAGTTTTGCTTGAACTGAATCCATCTGATAGTCTCCTCTAAAATGTCAACTACCCGACCCATGACAAAAACTTCTCTTAGCCTAGGATGATCAATAGCCTTCTTGTTCATGCAAAGATCTCGGGAAGAGTGGCATAATGAGCTACGTAGAACTCTCGGACTAGGCATACTTTCCCAACCACTGTCATGTCCACCGTAGTTCATGTCTATCAATCTCTACATCTAAAATAGGCACCCTGTCCAACCCGGAGTCATTCAAACTCGACTTCTCGTGGAACTGTTTGACAAGTTTTCCCTGTCCCTTTGGCTCCAAACCTTTGTCATATATGGTCTTCATTCCTGGGATGCCCCATCTCGGATCGATTGGAGGCTGGGACTCTGGTTCTTCCTGCTCAGCCTTGATGCCTCCTCTGAATCTTCTCGGTGTGAGTAGTCATCTGCGGGGAGCTACTACGGGACCCATCATCATTGCCCTCCTCCTCAGTTTGGGAGGGACTATCAACCTCTACTGGGGCCTGTCTAGTGCGGGCTCGAGTTTAAGGCATATTTGCCTCGGGGTCAATTCGGACTATGTGGACTTCCACGGATCCCTTAGATTGTTCCGTCTTAGAGGATTCGTCCACTAACTTCTTCCTGAAGGTTTGTATAGCTTGTTTATATTTTGGAGCCATCTTACTTGAAAATTAACAACCTATACCACAAAGTGAGTACCATAATATTCATTAAAGCAGGAATCAACTAAGAAAATAACAAGAAAGAACAAAAGAAATAAAAGGATCACTAAATCAGTCGTAGGTATTCAGATACAAGGCACAGGTATGACTCATAGGATGACCTACGAGTCATACAATAGCCTTGTATTACTAAGGTGCCTAAAAAAATAACATTCTGATCACAGATACGAGTCACACGTATGACTAATAGGATGATCCATGAGTCGTAGTCTGGGCTCATAGTAAGAAACAAAATATAATTTAGAACAAGGAGGTCCTACAAGTCCCTCACTATGATTCACAGTAGGTACTATGAGTCGTAGGTTGGTCTCGTATGTTAAGAGTTAAGGAACCATAGGTGACTGTTGCCTCCTACGAGGGACTACTACGAGTCGTAGGGGGTCCTCGTAGACGAAAACAGAAGGCACCTGTGGTACTTATACCTTTTCCCAAAGAATCAAAGAGGAACCAATATCAAAGTACGAATTCATACTATCACAAATACACAATCAATACCTATTAATTGATCATGACAACTCCCGCTTCAACAATAATCCCACAATCAAACATCAATCCCTAATTATATACGAGGTCTAACCAAGAGCAATTAATCACCAAACTCGCAATTATTAACACCAATACATACTAAAGGGAGTCTAATATTCAAGACACAGTTCCATTGATTAGGGCACGAAATGACGGTTTAGGGGCCAAAATCTTTTGACCCTTTTTTATATCAAATCGGGTCTTCAATTAAAAACCTGCATATTGGGGCTACGAAACCTCGACTACTAGTCATAGGGCCTCTTACGACTCGTAGATAATGGTCTTATATCAGACGTTAACACTTAGAGAAATTGGATTCATACCTGGGTACTACGAACCCCACTTACAACTTGTAGGGGACCCAACAAATTGTAAGGTTGGCTCGTAGTGTGTATACCAACTTTAAATCCTTACTATTTTCATCTACGAGGTATGAATATGAGTCGTAGTGTGTATTAAGAATCATAGTCCTGCTCGTGGAGGCTGCTCCACATGCAATTTCCTTCAACTCTTCAACTTTTGATCTAGACCTGCAAACCATACTTCAAAATACACTAATGTCCAGAATAAT
The DNA here is from genome assembly GCA_011800125.2 of Solanum clarkiae. Taxonomy (NCBI): domain Eukaryota; kingdom Viridiplantae; phylum Streptophyta; class Magnoliopsida; order Solanales; family Solanaceae; genus Solanum; species Solanum clarkiae. The sequence goes on from JAABOM020000092.1 coordinate 8,890,135, forward strand.
ACTACTGATTCAATGTCAAGCTTTTTCAACACGGCAAGAGGCATTAGATTAATAATTGCTCTTAAGTCACACAATGCTCTTGCAAATTCTACATCACCAATGGTGGAAGGAATGGTGAATACACCGGGATCCTCACGCTTTTGGACAAGGCATTTGGTCATGATGGCACTACATTGTTGGAGCTTTTGTGAAAGCTCTTGGCTCAAAGTGCGCTTCTTTGTCTCCAAATCCTTCATATACTTGGCGTACCCAACAATCTTTTCCAAAGCTTCTAGGATGTGAATGTTAATGGACAATTATTTTAACATTGAAAGGAAATGCTTGAATTTGTCATCTTTCTCTTTTTTCTTAAGTCATTGAGGGAAAAGAGGAGGTAGTTTTGGGATCATCTTGACTTTCTCTTGCTCTCTCTCCTCTTTGTTTGGCACCTCATTACTCTTCATACTTACTTCCTCAATCAATACTTTGTTATCAATACCCTTCTTAAAAGCTTCATTCTCAACCAATGGCATATGGGGATCGACTATGCTTTTACCACTCCAATTCATGACCGCCATGTAATGCCTGTCATTTTTAGGATTTTGAACCATGTTGCTTGATAAGGTGCCCTTCTGGCGTTGGTTCAATTGTGAAGAAACTTGCCCAAATTGTTGTTCCAACTACTTAATTGCCATAGAGTGAGACTCTATCTTTTGGTTTATGCTTGAAATGTCCGATTTCATTCCCTTCAAGGTCTTATCGTGGTGGTCGGCCCTTTTCAACAATTTGTCAAACATCTTTTCAATCCTAGAATTACTTAAACCGGCATCACGATTATGTGGCGGTACATAAGGACCATTCATATAGTCATCTCTTCTACCCAATTCGACATTCGGTACTCTCTCTCTTTCATAGTAACCACCTCGGTTGTCTCTATATGCACTCTCACGGTTGCAGTTCCGACCTTGATTCCCGGAACCTTGCCTCCAATAGTCCAAATTGGACTCTTGGGGGTCATTCCAGAAACCCGCTGCTTGGTTACTCACGAAGCAAGCATCTTCATCAAAAAATGGATCTTCATACATAGGAGCCTTAGGAGGTTGGTGGGTTAGCGCTTGAACACTCGCTCGGTTTTAATTTAAGACCAAGTCCATACTCGTGCCAAGTTGAGCCATGATCTCTTTGTTGACCTTTGCTTGCTCATTGTTGGTGTTGACCACGCAAGAAGTCTTCGTTGCACCTCGCTCGCTTTGACCCCATGCTCTATTTGTTTTAACCACTTGCTCCATCCGTGCGGTTATCAATGCAAACAATTAGTCAAGAAACATGCCTCCCATGATTGTGTCAGCATAAGTTTGACTATTTTCGTCAAGCACCCGATAGAAAATCTTAACCAAGACATCATCAGCAATCTTATGATCAGGGACCTTCCTCAAGCATTTGGTGAATCTCTCCCATGTGGTACTGATAGAGTCACTAGACAAATGCTCAAAATTGTTTATTTGGTCTTTGAGCTTAAGCTTCTTTGATCTTGAGAAATATCTCTCTAGAAACACTCTTTGAAGCTCTGGCCAACTTGTTATTGTACCTGGAGGAAGCTCAGACAACCATACAACTGCATTACCAGTTAGTGACAATGGGAATACCTACAAACCAACTACATCAAGAGAAAGATTTTGTGTCCCTATGACACTTTGATAGACAAAGATTACATTATGAAGGTGACGGCGGGGACCATCTGAAGATAACCCTGTGAACAACCCATAGTTTTGAAGCATTTGGAGTGATCCACTCGATACCGTAAACTTAGTGTCTGTCGGTAATGGAGGTAACACTATAGTACCAGTAACGTATATGGTCATAGGGTTCAAGCGATATTAGTTGCATCCATAAGCAACATATATGGTCATAGGGTTCACGCGATATTGATTGCATCCATAAGCGTTTTTGTTGAAGTCTCTTAGTTGTGGTTGTTTTCCCTTAGTGGTGGATTCTCCTCTCTTCCCACTTCATTATCGTTAACATTCATTTCTTCCTCAACCACAATATCCTCACTCACATGAGCCATTCTTCTAGTAAGTAAATGGATCTCCAAATTAATCAGAGCTAAGGGATCGCCTTGGCTCCTTGCGTTGAGCATAGAACCTAGTACACCGTGCAAATAAAATCAACTAACAAAAATAAAAATAAAAGTAACATACAAGAGAATCAAGAAATTAATACTTGAACTAACTAACAGTGAAATCAAGTCAAGAACCTAGTGTCATTCCTCGGCAACGATGCTATAATTTTTTATGTTCACGCTCCAATAACAAAGCGCAGTCAGCTATAAACCTAAACGAAGCTTAGGTCGAATCCACAGGGAGTACGAGGCTTGACTATATAGATCCACTATCAATCATTTCAAGCATCGATTACTAAAGCCTTTAGGGGGGTTGTGATTCAAAATGAAGAGCAAAAACTAAACACTACACTAATTATATGAGAAAACACTCAAATTTAGGACAAATTAGGTATTGTGTTCCTTATGATTCACTGACTCAATTACCCTAGACAACATAACCCTAATTGGGAGTTCGCATGCAGGACGGTAACTTAGGTTCTTCCATCCCTCTTGTGAAGGTGAAGGTTGAATTTCACCATGGCGCTTGGTCAGCAACCATGGTGTTCCAACTAATCGTTACTCATTGTCCCAGTCAATCTCTCTTGGTCAGGTTTGGTTGATTAGACGAGAACACATCAATAGAATCCTGCCATCTACTTCCCTTTTCCTATTCATCACTACCTTGGTCGGGATCATGATAGTAAGTGGGGTTTGGTCTTGGACACCACCAAAAATCAATCAAAATGAAGGAAAATAAACAATATATGCAAAACCCCAATCAAAGAAATGCACAATGTCTAGTTTATTTCAAGTCAACTACTCATGGCTTCCACAACCCCAAGTTGTGGGTGCTTAGCTACTCATGGCTATGGCAAAATCAACAATAATGAAAATAGAAGACATAGTTGAGAGTTTACCCAAAACAATGAAGAACAAGAACACCTTCAAGTTGCAAACTACAAGCTTGGATCAATGGAAAATGAGTACAATGTGATTTTTTTGCAATCCCTAAAGTGGGTCTTCAAATTAAAAAATGAAAATCTACACTGATCTTAGAAAAACCCTTAGAATATTCAAGAGAGAATATTCAAAGTGCAGAACCCAATATTCAAAATCTGAGGTCTCTTCTAAAACCCTATCATTAAGTATTTATACTATTTATAATTTCACCCTAAAATTAAATAGAAAAGACAGCTGGCAGCAGATACATCGCACAGGTACAACTCGTAGGGTGACCTACGAGTCATAATTGGGGTCTCGTAACCAGCACTTAGTATTTTGGACGTGACTATTATGACCCACTGTTATGAGTCATTATTTGGGCTACGATTCGTATGCTCCTCTCGTAGTCTAGGCCTTCAGTTCTTGATCCAAACTTTTAACTCACTGTTTCTTGCTACGATCCCACTTATACGAGTCATAGTGAGATGTACGACTCATAGAGTAGCCTCGTAGGGCTGACCTCTACTTAGCAGATTCCTGATTTTGCTCGCTGGTTCTTGCTACGAGAGCACCGTAGGACTCGTAGCTTGGGCTACAACTCGTAGGATGGCTCGTATGTCCTGCACTTCAGCAAAATCTGTAATTTTCTCTCAAAATCATGCCAACCTATCTTTTCTGCAATAACAACATAAAAATGCATAAAAACCATAAGAAGTCGCATTAACAACTTAGAAAATTCCTTGTTTTAAGCACCAAATGTGATGTATTTTGACAGCACATCAAGATGTAAAAGCACTAATTCTCCTAAAAAAAGAAAACAATACAAAGTCAGGAAAAACCTCTGAAATTATTTCAATATTGAACCTTGGACATATAAGAGTTCCGAATTGAATTGCTTTAGAAAGAAGATTTTTTGTCTCATGGTAGCCTAACTAATGAGCTTACTATACAATATACGAAAGAATTACCATTTTGACAAACTAATGACTTTACCACATAATAAATTAAATTATTACCATGTTCAAAGACATGAACACCATTGACTGTAATACTATCAGAATAAGCACCCAAAAAAAAAATCCCACTAGCCACCGACTGTTAAACTAAAAATTGGTTAGACTCATAGCAAAATTATGCATCGATAAGGGGACTCACAAGTAACAAACCAATAATTTCGCCACAAAGGATTATATGCAGTAACAATATGACCACCTAATGAGATAAGCATATAAATTACATAAGAATTACCATTGGATTACCATATAATATACAAAGTAATTACACTGTTGAATATCAACAACAACACTTTTAATGAAATTTTCATATAGTATCAAACCAATACTTTTACCAAAATTTAATAAATACATAAACACTAAGATAAACTAATGAGTTTACCATATAATATACAAAGTAATTACACTGATAAATATCAACAAGATACCTTTAACTTTGGAAACCATATAATATACAATGGAATCACCATTTTAAAAACCAATCACAATACCATTAAGGGGGAGCCACCAACTGATATACTAACTTATTAATTATCCTCATGGACAATATGCCTACCATATCCAACATGGTATACAGAAAGATGGGTCATGTCTCAAATTTTTTTCCTTTAAACATAGCAAACGACCCCTCCCAAACAATGATTCACAATAATGAATAGTATCTTGCATTTTTGAACTAACCACATGAAAAAAAATAAATGAATTTCCAAATCAAACAATAGTTGCACCAAGAAAGTTAAGGCATGGGAAAAAAAATTAGATTGCACCAACATCAACAATATTCAAAAACAACAACTTTTTTCAAAATATAATCATGAATACCACAATTTATTCACGTCCACCATTAAAAGACATAACGTTCTATAGGCATATACATAAATTTCTAGGATACCTTCTCATCACCAACTATTCTTCCTTTGATCTTTGACTTTGTAACAATTTAATCTCATTAAGTATATTGTTGAAATATCCATCCATATACGCTTTTAGTTCACCAATTTGCGCTTCAACCTTGACCGCTAAAGCTTTGAAGTCATTACGCACCTATGAAAATAATAATTTGAGATTGATTATAAAAAAATGAAATTAAAAAGTATAAGATGGCAATTCTGAATATACTGACCAACACAAACTCCCCAACAAGCTTATTGAAATTACAGGCAACAACATCATCATTGCACTCAGCACTAGCATAGAAAATATTACAATCAACAGAGCTCGAATTCTCAAGCTGCTCAACTTTAAAAGCAGCCAAATTTTTCGAAGGTAACGGAAAAATCTTGAAACTTGTACTACAATTTTAACAAAAAAAAGAAAAAAAGTATTAATATGAATAACGAGTTAGAATAGGCCAAAAATAAACTTATAAACTGAGAATCACATGATTGCCATAGCGCCTAAACATTCCTATTAAGATCTTATCAAAATACAACCTTTTGAATAAGGTTGTCCAGTTGAATAACTGGGGAATCCGGTGATCTCGCCGAACAACAATAGCATCATCCACTGTGTTACAACATTCATAAAATCATAATTGCATTGCCAATGAAAACTCACAAAATTTAACATAGTCTCTGGCTTCCTTAAGTTGGCGGACCAAAGAATTCCTAAAATCAAAAAATAAACGTCTACCCCAAAGGTACGTTGTATAGCGTCTAGATTCCACCAACAAAAAATGATCTAATGAGACAAATTGTTTCTTTAGTGGAGAAGACAAAATATATTACTAATGAAGTAAATAACTGCAATGTTATACATATCCTCGGGCTCGAACGAACTTGCCTTAAATGCACTAATCAAATAGTGCTTTTTGACACCCTTATGACATGCCATGGGGAAGTATCGTTCCACAAGCTTTGATTTACCAATCAAATCATGAGTGTATTCGTCAACTGTGCCACACTTCAATCCAGCGGCAGCCTAAACTCTCCAAGACCAAAGCATAGTTCCTTCTCATTAAAATAAAAAAATAAACACTTCAATAACATCATTCTTGTTTGTCAGATGATGGTCAGAGCTCTAATAAATTGTGTTTGTACATTTAGAGGGGGGAGATCAAATAAATACCCAAATGAGCCATTTTTAAACTTATCAAACATGTCATACCTTGATAAAAACACTCTTATTTCGTCAAACACACTGCCATTTATATAAGAATGCCAATGGGAGAGCTTTCCCTTGATCTGAAAGGTCCAAAAACATATAGAAAAAAAAAAAGAAAAACTATTAAAAACCCAAAAAAAAAAACAAAATCCATAAATATAATAAAAATAGTAACTATAAAATATACCTTTGCGTCATCTCGGGATTTCTTGGTTCTTCACATTGTTCTTTTTTGGGAACCGGATGCATTCTTCACTTTGCTACCATCAGATTTCTAAAAAAATCATATTAATAAAATGGATTCTCACATGCAAGAAAATTAAAAAATTAACCCAAAAAAAAAATCTTTGCTTTGAGAGGGGTGGATGAATTTGGACCTTTGTTCACCTTGTATCTCTTTAACAGTGGTATTTTATCCTCAAAGACACTATCATGTGGTAAATTGCTCTCATTCATAAGCTACTTGCCATTACTTTTGAAGCCTATATTATCCTTGCTCTTGCATAGATCCTTCTCTTGGTTGACAACCAACCTGTCATCCTTTATGAGTGATGATGGAGTATATGCATTTAACTCAAAAGAGGGTCTAGAACAACAATGAGGTCTACTCTCCTTGGTTTAAAATCTTAGACTTTTTCTAGTAGGTGTGACTTCCATAATTCTTGTTCCTTTTTCCTTGTGGAAGAAACTACATACAAATGGAAAAAAATTAAAAATAAAACTTAGGCATATTATATCATTCAAACAACTAAAAAGTTTTATTTGAATGCAATAAAAATATTACACTAACCTAAAATTTTGATTAATTGTAACCAAGAACTTGAGCAAAAATGAATTTTTTTTCAATGAAGATTTTTCTTCTTGAGTAAAGGTAAAAGGGTGACGGATGGGAGGGGTTTGGGTTAAAAAAAATACGTATAAAGTTAAAAAGGAAATTTTCAAATTTCTTTTGGTTGAACAAAATGTAAAAAAAATGGAGGTACAAAAATGAAAAATCGGGCCACTAGACTGACCGGTGCGTCAATCCATAAAGGGCCATCAATCACTGCTCATTCATTTGGTTTAGTCACCCAATTAAATTAATTCATTTACTGGCCATTCAGCTTTTTATTTTTTGATATTTTGATAATTTAAGTGTTAGTTTGGTAATTAAAAAAGTTTGGGTAATTTTTTGTCTTAAATCCGATTATCTTGAAATTTTTCCTCTTCTAAAGTACTACATCATTAGATTACATTTAGCTCAAGTTTGACTAGTGTATTAAACAATCAACATTCATCAATATAATTTAAACAATCTTTCAATGCATATAACAAACCCGGGGACAAGAAAATTTAAAAAATATTGAAATGTCTAATTAATCTAAATATTTTTTTATCATTGTGTTATAAGATTTAATGATCAATATATATATATGGTTAAAATTTGTTATAACAACGTATTTTGTTCATATTTTTTTTAATTATTGTAACAAAATTTTATTATAGAGACCATATAACATAAATTTAGAAGTTGATTCCAAAACAATTTACTATTATGGTGAAATATTATTATAAAAATATATGACTGTATACATAAAATAAGACAAATAAAAACCATCCATTGAAAGTGCAAATTTCAAGCAAAGGTGATGTAATAGACAATAATTGGACCGATTATTGCATCATCGCCTATAAGGTCACGTGCGAACC
>JAABOM020000092.1:8898064-8922008 GCA_011800125.2 Solanum clarkiae
AATATTAGTAATTTAAAATATTATATAAAAAATACTATAAATCATAATTGTAACAACTTAAATTGAAATGAAGAAAGTAACTTATAACAGTAATTAAAATTGTAAAAAATATATTAATCATAATAATTAGCAACTTAAAATTTTAAAAAATATAAAAAATCTATTAGTATTATATAAATGAAGACAACAAATAATATATGAACTCTTATACCTATAGTTTGCTAATAACCAATTAAAGTCTTTATAATGACTTAATAACCATTATTTTTGTTTTCCATTTTTTTGAGGAAATTGTGATTGCCACCAGAATCAATAAGACTCATGATAGAAAGAAAATAAAATTGTTCTTCCCATTAAAGTCACTACTTCTCCTATCCCGCCACATACACGAATACTGCAGAAATCTTTTTTTTGTTCATCACTTTTTCTATTGCAGAATTGCTTAGAATTATTCTCTTCATGATATTAAATTTCATTTTTTTTGTCAGAGTATTACGAAAATTAAACAGTTTTATTTTCATTAATCTTATTGGTTATGTCTACAGTGACAAGAAAATAAGAAAGGAAAATAATGATTATGTAACAAAAACGGCAAGGCGCAACAAGGGCTACGCCTTATTTTAATTTGCAGAAGAGGGGTAAGGCAATTTTGATTTAAAATGGGCCCGGACTTGGTGTATTGATAAAAAAATGAGGATGTTTATAAACTATTGAAACTTGCTTCCTCCCTTCCTGTGTCTATCCCTTGTGATCCACTGACCATACAAAAGGTGGCTTTGTTATTATCTGCAAACATAGCATCTTTTTTTCTCTCTAGTTTGGAACCGCTAAACTTTAGATCCCAATCTTTTTGTGCATCATCATTATTCATTTATCTTTTACACTTGATGCCCCTTTATTCTGACTTTTTCAAATGCCTCCAAATTATTTTCCTTTGAGATGGGAAAGCACAGGGGATCAATGGTGGTTTGCTTCTCCTATTGACTGGGCTGCAGCGAATGGTCATTATGATCTAGTGAGGGAGTTGCTCCACTTAGACACCAATTTACTCATAAAGCTGACATCTTTACGCAGAATAAGAAGGCTTGAGAGTGTTTGGGATGATGAAGAACAGTTTGATGATGTTGCCAAAAGTAGGTCTGAGGTTGCTAAGAAACTTCTCCTTGAAGGTGAAACAAAGAAAGGACATAATTCTTTGATTAGAGCTGGATATGGTGGTTGGCTTCTTTATACTGCTGCCTCTGCTGGGGATGTGGAATTTGTCGAACAATTACTCCAAAGAGATCCATTTTTGGTGTTTGGTGAAGGAGAGTATGGTGTTACTGATATCTTTTATGCCGCTGCTAGGAGTAAAAACTCTCAAGTTTTTAGGCTGCTGCTTGAGCGTAGTAAAGGGGAATCGGTTTCTTCCACTTTTCGGTTGGAATTGATGAATAGGGCTGTTCATTCTGCTGCTAGAGGGGGAAATGTGAACATGTTGACAGAGATTCTTGCAAATTGCTCTGATGTTTTGGTTTATAGAGATGCTCAAGGATCTACTCTCTTGCATTCTGCCTCTGGAAGAGGCCAGGTTCAGGTGCCTTTCTGTATTGGAATGATAGAAACTGATATGCTAGCTTAGTTGGTTTGCGATTCCTACTTTGTAATCTTCTCTCCATTTCCCTAACAAAAACAAAGGATTCATAACCAAGTTGCTTAGATTTGAGGCGTGGTCATATAGCTGACCCTAGAGCATCAGACTTATTGAAAATTGAGTTTGAGTCTTGCGTAACTGCTTATTAATCATCTATATCTTGCCTCCATTATTGTACATTTGTTATTTCTCCTTCTCACTGTCTTTATATTGAAGAATCCTCTAATTACTGTGCCCTTCTAGATCATACCAGTTCTAGAAGGTGCTTTATTTAGCAGTTTGATGTCTAGTACATCATACCATTTCTAGAAGGTGCTTTATTCAATGAACAACTTTCAACTAGGTATTTTACAGTCAAAACTTGTTCAAACTATGCAGTTTGATGTGTAGTAGATCATATTCGCAAAGAAATGAACTGTTCATATCCCAGTTGATGATATTAAGTAATTGTCTTTGAGAACCTTTTTTCTCTTGTATCCCAAGTACTGAAGAAAATAAATAGAAGAATGTGTCATATCTGAAGCATGGAATGTGCCTTTCAGTCGAACCTGGTTCCACCTAGCTGCTTCTTCTGATCATCTTACTATAAAATAAACCGCGTATCTATAATTGCTGTTTGCTTAATTCAACGTGTACTGTTTTAAGAAATCAAAACACTGAAGGAGTGAAAATAAAACTCATCATTGACATGTTTCAATCTTAAGGGCTCTCTAAAAAGTTGTTGCTCTGGCTAAAACCAGCCGATTTAAGGTTATATTAAAGGATATTGCGGAAACATGAGACATTACAAACTGTGTGCATTCTCACTTCAGTATGCCAAGCCAAGCTCCTTACCCTCTTATGATGATTGTCAGGAGACTATTCATCTCTTTGTTGTCCAAAAGTTTTGGATCTCAGTTTATCATTGTTCACCTTTGTTTCTTCAAGAAGTTGTTCTATACAGTACAGTCTCTGCAATGTCCTAATCCGCAAAATTAGAACTCGAAGTGACTGAAACAGGGTCATTTACATCTCCTGTCAGCACTTTTGTAAAGATAAGCATCTAAACAAGTTCGAAAAAGTTCTTCCGGTTCAAGATAATCTCTTTTTTAATACTCAACACCAGTTTAGTATGAAAAAGCACTTGCATTATTTTCTTGGTTTAGTTATTTTGACTGAGTTCTTGATATTTCACTGAATTGTTCTGGACTATTAGCTGTCTAGTTTGAGCATTGCCTTCTCGTTATCGTTGGCTTTAACTTGTTCTTGTCTAGAACTGCCAGAGATATGTTACTTTTGATGGTTGAATTGAATTTAATCTAAGTTACTACTTTGCAGATTGTTAAGAGCTTACTGGAAAAGTATGACCTTATCAACTCCAGAGACAACCAAGGAAACACTGCACTGCATGTAGCTGCTTATAGGGGTTACTTAGCAGTGGTGGAAGTTCTTATATCTGTCTCTCCTTCATCTACCACATTGAGGAACAATTACGGAGACACGTTCCTTCACATGGCTGTAGCTGGCTTTCGGACCCCAAGTTTCCGCAGGCTGGATCGACAAATGGAGTTAATGAAGCAGTTGGTACGTGGAAAAATTGTGGAGATCGAAGATATTATTAATATCAGGAACAATTATGGTCGGACTGCTCTTCACTTGGCTGTAATTGAGAACATTCAGACTGATGTTGTGGAACTCCTCATGACTGCATTTTCAATAAATTTAAATATCCGTGATGCTGATGGAAATACCCCATTGGATCTACTCAAGAAACGCCCACAATCTGCATCTTCTGAGATATTGATTAAGCGCCTCATTTCGGCTGGAGGAATTTCCAACTGCCAAGACCATATGACAAGAACTGTCCTAGCTTCCCACCTGAAGATGCAGGGTATTGGAGGCAGTCCTGGTGCCTCTTTTAGGATCCCCGATGCTGAGATATTTCTGTATGCTGGCATTGATAATGCATCTGATGCCAATAGTGATTGTGCAAGCACAGAAATTACTTCATGCTGGGGTGAACCGAGCCCTTGCCATTCTGCTGCAGGGTCGAACTCATCAACCAAGCTGCGCTCAGTTAACAGTGCTGCTAGACGCTTAAAGTTTCTTCTTCGATGGAAAAGGAAGAAAGAGCAAAAAGAAGAGACTGGAGGCTTGGAAGACAATACGTCTGTAGAATCTTACAGACTGTATTCTGGTTTAGGAGATCAGCCAATTCCTCTACGACAGAGATTCTCAAGGATGTCATCACTTCCTAACAGCAAAAGAGTGCTCCCTGTCCAAAGCAGTCTTCCAAGTCCATCCACCAAAAAGAAATTTGCAGCCGGGCTGATGCATGGTGTTATCCAAATGACACCACAGTCATCCTATGGATCACCATCGAGCGCATATTCTGAATCTTCCTGGTCATCTCCAGTGGTTGTCAACAAAGAGAAGAGAATGGATTTTGGCACTGCGAGCGGAGGATCCTCTAGCTTTAAAATGTCAAACAGTAAGGAAAAGTCAAAACTATCACGTAAACATGGCTCCTTCAACATGAAGGTGATGAATCAATACTTGTGTTTTGGAGCTCAAGGCCTCGCTGTGGAAAGTTCTGTTAATTGTGCACAACAAGATCAACATCACAGGCATCCAATGGTTGCATGAGTTCCATTGCTGCATTTTTACTATATGAAGTAATAGGACATATGTATCCATCCTGTATATAGCTACCAACTTGTTGGCACAACATATAGAAAATATGTATGTGGTGCTTGTAGCAGTATTGGATGGTCCAATCCTTTTTGTCTTGTATGTGTTTTAGCTATGATCTGAAGTTAGAACTTGAAGCAAATATTTGTAATTTCTACTCAAAATGGAAATGGAAAAGCATGTAATTTATTTGTTGATACATAACCAGATCTAGCTTTTTGCTGTCAATCGATCCTACCTTCATCCTTATCAATTGGAGCGCTCGAAGTCCTGAAGTTGAATTGGGAAATTCTTAGCGTTATGGCTATGTGAAGGCCGTTTCTCTTTCTGGTAGTCTTGTTCCTATTTCTTTTCTTAGCTGATACAAGCGTCATTTTGGTTATTCACCTAGATTTTGTGTCGTTGGTAAAGCTGTTCATACTGACTTTGTTGTTGTGTACCATTTCAATTTGTGCGCGCTTTGATCATCTCTATTCCAGCTATGATGAATGAAATTATGACAGGAACTGATTCGAATTTATAGATGGAACCTCCATACGCTCCTCCTCTGACTCACCCTTTGCTAGACAATGGCAAAGTGCAATGACCTTGTGCTTGTACATTCTATATCTAAAGAGATGGGCTATTCCGAGCTTGCTAGTGAAGTCTCGAGTGAACTTGAGGAACGACATGGTAAAGCGATAGTCCTAGAGTTTTTGAGTTGAGAAAGGAGCAAGCTCATATTTCTCTTGATATTCCTTTAGGATCTGTAGTTGTGGAGCAAAAAGTCTCAATCAGGAAGATGAAGATGAGCAAAAGCTCTATTAGTTCTTGATGCAGTTGAATGACACCTATGTTCAGGTTAGAAGCCATATTCCACTAATGAAATCCACTCCTTCTGTGGAGTTGCATATTGGTTGCGTCTTAATGATGAAAATTAGAGACAAACGTCAGCCTCTTCTCAATTTCCTTCAAGCTCCTCTTCCTTGAATGCTGGGTGATGAGAAAACCCTCATTCTCATCTTGGATCAATTTTGATACTTCTAAATCCTCCCACCTTTGCAAATACTACAAGAAATCGAGGCATATTTGACAAGTGCTACAAATTACATAGTTTTTGTTATGGCCAGACTTTTCAGGTCATGATGGCGCGCGCCTACAGGCAAGCTTAATCAATCCAAGGTATCTGTCCTAAATCACTAAACATGGTAATACTAGCAAAGTATCAAAACACAACCACAACCTATACAGAACCTGAAAAACATCTGCACAAGGATACTACAAACTCAAGCACATACTCATATATATACATATGGACTTGATGACATGCCCCTGACACATGGATGATCCATCTCACGCCACGTGTCAGCGCTAGGACTGGCCACGTCGCCCCACTTCAATTCAACAACCATTCAACCCTTTTTTTTTCTATATTTCGGGATCATTCAGACTCCAATGTTCTCAAACAAACGATGTAATCCTAATAATTTCGACGTTCTGGATCCAATGGCACAGACGAAATTACTATCCGAGATCGTTATGATCTAATGTGGGTCCCACTCCCTTATTTGTAACTTTTAATGGAAAGCCCTGGGGTCAAATCTCATTCAAAAGTCCCCGGTACCAAATGAAGGGGCGTTCTAAACCAAACTCGTCATTTCAGAGCTAACTGCCCTATCAAAATTCTCATCTAAGACACGTTCTTCGGGCACTTTGAAACGCCCCAAAAATGCCTCAAAATGTGCCTCGAAAATATCCATAATCGTAATTTTCATATATGTCAAAATTAGTGTGTGATATCGAAAATTCGACTTCGTATTCTTGATCAGGGAGTAAAATTGAGTGGGCAATAGGTATAACCCCGATTTTAGAAAATCCGTAGCGAAAAATGATTTTCGCCAACTTTTTGCAGAACAGTGGGCATCCGCGATGGCTCCGCGACGCGGACCTGTCGCGGAGAAGTGTTATCGCTTCCTTAATTTTTCCTGTTTCGGCCTAAGGTATTGGGCTCTTGGCCCCATGCCCATTTATGCGTAAAAACACCTACACTTAGCCATTTTTCAACTCTATATCACTCAAGACACTCTCAAAACCCTCTCCAAGACTTAACCAAATATTTCATCCAAATTCAAGTGTTCCAAGCTTAATTCCTGATCTCAAGAACTCCATTCAAGCTTCAAGTTTTCTTCAAGCTCAGCTCAAGAAAACCTAAGTTTGAGGTATGTGGGTTTCATCCATTGGGTCCTTTCACCCATGGAGCCCAATTCCCCTTTTTATGAAAATTGCATGTATTCAAGTTGTATCATCTATGGGTATCTCTTATTATAGATTTTGATTACAAATTATGTTGGGTTTTTATGAAATGCTGATTGATTATGCATGTTTAACTATATCAAGCTTATACTATAAATAGGTTTTGTCTATTGAGACTATGCATGTTTTGAGCTATGAAACTATGATCTGTTACGAGATTTGATGATGGATTTCAAGGAATCTTATATGAGGGTTTTACTATGTGTTGGTGGGTTGATTTATATTGAGTTTTCTCATATTACTTCACTCTTGAATTTCATAATTTTGAACTAGCATTGTACACCCACCAAGTGTTTGATAAAATGTGTTGACAAGGATTCTCAAGTTATTGATGGTCTATTACATGGTTTACAAATCAAAGTGACTTTATAATGATTAAGGGATTGCATGTATGCATCGAATTCATGAAAAGTACCTATAGTGTTGCAAGTTGACCACACCTTGTTGGGGAGTGACATGCCCAATCACCTTGTTGGGGGGTGACATGCCTGTACTACCACGTTGAGGGGTAGGTACCTTGACCACCTTGTCGGGGGATGACATGCCCGTACCACCATATTGAGGGGTGTATACCTCAATCACCTTCCAAGGGGGTGTCATGCCTTGGATTCCAAGCAATAGTTGCTTGGTCTATGATTATGGTCTCCTCCCACATATGTATTATGTGCTACAGAAGTTATATGATTTACAAACATATTTTACTTCAAGCATTGATCATGCATGCCATATTGATATTATACTTATCCATTTCTTATGACTATGCATTTTGACTATGTAGGCTTATATCTTGTTGCATTACATCCTACATACTTAGTACATTCAAACGTACTAACGCATACTCTATGCCTACATGATGTTACCTTGTAGGAACTGGAACACCTCTCGATCATCCTCCACTTGGCATTTCGGAAGATAAGCTTTGGTGAGTCCTCAAGTCCAAGGACACTAGCTATGCTACTCTTACTACTTGCTATCTCTTTATGTTGAACACTTGATACTATGAGGGTGGACCTGGAAAGTGTCTTGGCCCCCGTTCAATCTATGTTAGAGTGTTGTTGGAACAATAGATGTATTTATGCTATAAGGTTGACATTTGAGTATTTTATTATTATCAAAGACTTCCCTTAGTCCCCTTTTCCCTTATTTATATATCTTGTTATTGTTATTTTGTTGCCGTGACCAATGATGTATGACTGATATGCTAAGAGGCTTGTTTGGGGTTCCTTTGGGTTCCCCATTCGTCGTGTCACGTCTAGGCCCTAGGCTTGGATCGTGAAAAACTTGGTATCAAGCACTAGGTTGTTAATGGTCATCGAAATCCAACACACTGTGTCGATTAGAGTCTTATTCATGGTTGTGAAGCGCGCCGCAACTATGAATGGGAGGCTTTGAGACGTTTTAGGAAATGTTTAACTTCTTCATGGTCTATATCCTGCTTTAGATATAAGTGTAAGGCTTTTCCCCTAACAAATACTCTTTGCTCTTTTAGATCATGCCGATTCCAAGAGGGAGACTAAGGAGAGCCCGCACACTCGAGGAGCAACCGGCCCCTCCCGCTTCTCAAGGTAGAGGGGTGGCGTAAGATGAGTTCCGGGATGCTATTAAGATGTTGGCCCGAGCTATGACCAACCAAATTCACCAAGGGGTCCAAGCCCCTCATGCTCCCTCTCCGGCTTCTAGGGCGAGGGATTTCACTAAAATGAACCCACTAAAGTTCCATGGATCCAAGATGGATGAGGATCCCTAAGAGTTCATCGATAAGGTGTACAAAGTGTTATCTATTATGGGGGTCAATTCGGAGGCAAAAGCAGAGTTGGTGGCCTACCAACTCAAAGGGGTGGATGAAATGTGGTTTACACAATGGAAGTTGGAGAGGAGAGATGATGATGTTATTCCTTGGGAGGGATTCAAGGCCGCTTTCCTCAATCGGTTCTTTCCTATAAAGCTAAGGGAGGCTAAAATGATGGAGTTTATGAACCTTAAGCAAGGTTCCATGAGAGTGAGAGAGTATGCCCTCAAGTTCAACCAACTCTCCAAGTATGCCCCACAATTAGTTTCCAAGTCGAGATCTAGGATGAACAAATTTGTGTCGGGTATGTCTGACTTGGTTAATGAGGAGTTTCGTGCTGCCATGCTAATAGGTGATATGGATTTGTCTCGCCTCATGACATATACCGAACAACTAGATGGGAAAAAGCTTAGAAAGAGAAGAAATAGTGAGTCCAAGAGGGCTCGTTTTGAAGGTGGATTCCAAAATTCCAAGGGTGGCCGGATTCCTCAATGCTACAAGTTTCAAGGCCAAGGGTCTTCCAATGCTCCTAATAGGAGGTTTTCTAATGACAACCTAAGGTTCCAAGGTGGTGGTGGTGTGGTGCCTAACCCTATGTGCCAAAGATGTGGTAGGAGCCATAATAGCCCATGTATAAGAAATTCAAATGCTTGCTATAGTTGTGGAGAAGTGGGTCCTCGTGCTCTAAACAAAGATAGAGATATTCGTCCACAAGGCCAAGGTGCAAATGCGGGTCAAAGGGGAAGAGGAGGCCAATAAGGAGGTGCTCCAAGGCAAAATAGATTCTATGCTCTTCAAAGGAGACAAGGAGTGGATGAGGTGCCCGATGTAGTCACCAGTATGTTAATGGTTTTTAATTTTGATATATATGCATTGATAGACCCGGGTGCCACTCTTTCTTTTATTACTCTTTTTGTTGCCTAAAAGCTTCATGTCAATCCCAAATTATTGTGTGAACCTTATGAAGTGTCAACCCCCGTTGATGAGTCCATTGTTGCTAGAATTGTCTATAGAAATTGTCCAGTGTTCATCTTATATAAAATCTTGCCTTGTGATTTTGTTGAATTAGATATGGTGAATTTTGATATCATTCTTGGGATGGATTGGTTGCATGCATATTATGCTTCTATGGATTGTAGAACCCATAGGGTTAAATTCCAATTCCCTAAAGAACCCGTCCTTGAGTGGGAAAGTTGTGATGTGGTGGTCAAGGGTAGATTCATTTCTTGCCTTAAATCCAAAAGTTGATTTCTAAGGGTTGTCTCTATCATCTTATGAGGGTTAGGGATGTTGAGTCCAAAGTCCTTCCTATTGAGTCGGTTCCGGTGGTTAATGAGTTTCTTGATGTTTTTCTTGATGAGATTTCTGGTGTTCCTCCCGAAAGGGAAATAGACTTTGGTATAGACCTCCTTCCCGATACTCAACCCATTTCTATTCCCCCTTACTGTATGACCCCGGTGGAGTTGAAGGAGTTGAAGGAGCAATTGAGGGATTTGTTGGAGAAAGGGTTTATAAGTCCTAGTAAGTCATCTTGGGGTGGTGCACTGGGATTGTTTGTGAAGAAAAATGATGGTTCTCTCAGAATGTGCATTGATTATTGAAAATTTAATAGAGTCTCCATAAAGAACAAGTACCCTCTACCAAGGATTAGTGACCTTTTTGATCAACTTCAAGGGGCTAGTTACTTCTCTAAGATTGATCATCGGTCCGGGTATCACCAAGTGAATGTGAGGGAGTCTGATATTCCCAAGACAACTTTTCGGAGTAGGTATGGCACTTTGAGTTTGTGGTTATGTCCTTGGGTTTACTAATGCCCCGGCTATATTTATGGATCTTATGAATAAGGTCTTTAAACCCTACCTTGACTTATTTATGGTAGTTTTTATTGATGATATCTTGATTTTTTTCCATAGTAAGGAGGAACATGTGAATCACTTGAGGGTGGTGTTGCAAATCTTGAGGGAGAGAGGTTGTATGCTAAATATAAAAAATGTGAGTTTTGGTTGAAAGAGGTTGTTTTTCTAGGGCATGTGGTGTCGGATGATGGCATTAAGGTGGATCCTAAGAAGGCCGAGGTGATTAGAAATTGGCCTAGACCTTTGACTCCATCAGTCATTAGAAGTTTCTTAGGTTTGGCTGGTAATTACTGGAGATTTGTAAATGACTTCTCTTCTATTGCTTCTCCGATGACTAAGTTGAACCAAAAGAAGGCAAAATTTGTGTGGACCAATCAATATGAAAAGAGTTTTCATACCTTGAAAGATAAGCTTATCTCCGCTCCTATCTTGGATCTACCAAAAGGATTGGAAGAATTTGTTGTATATTGTGATGCCTCAAAAATTGGTTTGGGGTGTGTTTTGATGCAAAGTGGTAAGGTGATAGCATATGCCTCTAGACAACTTAAGGTGCATGAGGAGAATTATCCCACCCATGATCTTGAATTAGCCGTCATGGTATTTGCATTAGAAATTTAGTGTCACTACTTAAATGGGGGTTCATGTTGATGTGTTTACTGACCACAAGAGTCTCCAATATGTGTTCACCCAAAAAGATCTTAACTTGAGACAAAGAAGGTAGTTAGAGCTCCTAAAGGATTATGATATGAGTGTGCATTATCACCCCAGCAAAGCTAATGTTGTAGCCGACGCTTTAAGTAGGGTATCTATAGGTAGTCTAGCTCATGTTAATGATGGTGGCAAAGAGGTGGTTAGAGAGGTTCATGGTTGGCTAGATTGGGGGTTAGGTTGGATGAAGTTGATAATGGGGGTGTAGTGGTTGTTGATCGTTCTAAATCTTCTTTGATTGAGGAGGTAAAGGCAAAACAAGATTTTGACCCTACCTTCTAGAGTTGAAGGCCTTGGTGAGAGATGGTAAAGTGGAGGTTTACTCCCAAGGGGGAGATGATGCCCTTAGGTACCAAGGTAGATTGTGTGTGCCAAATGTGGATGATTTGAAAGAATTGATCTTGAAGGAGGCCCATAACTCATTCTATTCCATTCACCCCAGTTCTACAAAGATGTATAGAGAATTTAGGAAAGTGTATTGGTGGGGTGGTATGAAGAGAGACATTGCCAAGTTCATATCTGGGTGTCACAATTGCCAACAAGTGAAAGTCAAACATTAAAGGTCGGATGGCCTAGCCCAAGATATAAAGATTCCTATTTGGAAGTGGTAAGAGATCAACATAGATTTTGTGGTTGGGTTGCCTAAGAGTAGGAAATATTTTGACTTTATTTGGGTTGTTGTGGATAGAATAACAAAGTCGACTCACTTCTTACTGGTTAAAACTACTTATGGTGCCGAAGATTATGCCAAGTTGTATATACATGAGTTGGTTAGCTTGCATGGAGTGCCCATGTCTATCATTTCGGATCGCGGTGCTCAATTCACTTCTCACTTTTGGAGATATTTCTAAAGAGGTCATGGTTTACATTGAGTTTTCTTATATTACTTCACTCTTGAATTGCATGATTTTGAACTAGCATTGCACACCCACCAAGTGTTTAATAAAATGTCTGAACAAGGATTCTCAAGTTATTGATGGTCTATTACATGGTTTATAAGTCAAAGTGACTTTATGATGATTAAGGGATTGCATGTGTACATCGAATTCATGAAAAATACCTATAGTGTTCCAAGTTGACCACAACTTGTTGGGGAGTGACATGTCTAATCACCTTGTTGGGGGATGACATGCCCATACTACCACATTGAGGGGTAGGTACCTTGACCACCTTGTCGGGGGGTGACATGAGGTGGTCGGGGGGTGACATGCCCATACTACCACGTTGAGAGGTAGGTACCTTGACCACCTTGTCGGGGGGTGACATGTCCGTACTACCATATTAAGGGGTAGATACCTTAATCACCTTCCAAGAGGGTGTCATGCCTTGAATTCCAAGTAATAGTTGCTTGGTCTATGATTGTGGTCTCCTCTCACATATGTATTATGTGCTACACAAGTTATATGATTTACAAGCATGTTTTACTTCAAGCATTGATCATGCATGCCTTATTGATATTATACTTATCCATTGCTTATGACTATGCATTTTAACTATGTCGACTTATGCCTTGCTGCATTGCACCCTATATACTTGGTACATTCAAACGTACTAACACATACTCTATGCCTACATGATGTTATCATGTAGGAACCAGAGAACCTGTCGATCATCCTCCATATAGATAGTTTTGGTATTTCGAAAGATAAGCTTTGGTGAGTCCTCAAGTCCGAGGACACTAGCTATGCTACTCTTACTACTTGTTATCTCTTTATGTTGAACAGTTGATACTATGAGGGTGAGCCAGAAAGTGTCTTGGCCCCCGCCCAATCTATGTTAGAGGTGTTGGAAGAATTGATGTATTTATGCTATGAGCTTGACTCTTGAGTATTTCATGATTATTAAAGACTTCCCTTAGTCCCTTTTCCCTTATTTATATCTCTTGTTGTTGTTATTTTGTTTCTGCGAGCAAGGATGTGTGATTGATATGCTAAGAGACTTGTTTGGGATTCCTTCGGATTCCCCATTCGCCATGTCACGTCTAGGCCCTAGGCTTGGGTCATGACAACATTGACTAAGTCAACTATTAATCGATTTTAGCGGCTAAATTTGCAAAATCATGATATAACTGCACTGGACATGCTCTTATCCTAATTTGACTGTTCTGGAAGTAATAGATCCATCATAATTCCATTCCGAGACTCTTTACTAGGACTTTATAAGAAAACTCATTTTTATAGCTATAAATTCTCGATTAGCTCAAAAATCCACATAACTCATAATTAACCCACTCAATAACCATGCCAGCAGTTTCAATAAGTCACAATTGGCCCAAGGTCGCTATACAAATGTTCAAATCAACAAAATAACCGTGGAAACATAGAAATGTCCCCGAGGATTATTACAACATCCCCTACTAATAGAACTTCCATCCATAAAAGTACGAATACAGGCGTATCTTAAGACACTAATCCACACCACGAGTACATCGACCATAAGCATGTTCCGTATCCCATAATAGTTCTGGTACTCTCTTCGATATCTAGAAATATAACCACCTGTTTGTATGTAATAGTGAGTCAGTGTAGGAATCAATAAGGAATTCTCAAGAATCCAATATTCATCCTATCTGCTCAATCAGTTGACATGTGACGGGAAATCAACCGGCTAGGCATACTTGCCCTTATCATATCACCAGATATTCGAAAATCATAGTTGTTCATACCTGTAACCGTGTTTTATATATACGGCTTTTACTCCGTTCCTGGTTCCCTTTAACAAGCAATTTCCACAGATCTACCGCAAATGGCTCACAGGCTAACCAAGTAACTGCAGACAATAGCTAATACACCCACACTACCCCACGTATAGGGCTAGCCCCCTGCCTTGTTGTTTAATCACCCAGGCACAACAACAACAAAAATCACTAGTGTAACAAATAGTCAGGACACCATCTCAATATAATATACTACTGACGCAACAACTATAAGTGATCTTATCATGACAGCAAATACTCAGGAGTAGATAGATAATTAACATACCACTCATCAGTATTTTCAACAACCATCAAACCCTTACCAATGCAGCAGATACTCAACATTTCAGCCACGAATAAACTCCCTATACCTTCCTCCGTTCCCAAACATACATATATCACTTTCCAGTCATGGTCCTCAGAAGCTATCATCATTCAGTCATATGCAGAATACCACGAGTAATTAGGGGTGTGAAAAAATCAAACTGGCTGATAAACCAAACTGATAAAGACATTATTGGTTTATTGTTATTGGGTTATTAGGTTGTTGGGTTTTAAATAAATTTTTTAAAAAAATTAGGATTATTTACATAAATAATACATTATATATCAGATTTTCCCTTTTTTAGGGTTCTTTTTCTTAATTACAATCTATAACATATTTTACTAATAAATTACAAGAAATCTTTCTCTTTCTTTCTTTTCTTCTCTTTCTCTTTCTCTCTCTTTTCTTTTCTTTTTTGTTATGTCTTGTGGCGTCTTTTTTTTTTTTTTTAATTTTCCTTCTCTCTCTTTCTCCCTATTCAACTCATCATTTTCAATATGATACATGGTCATGAATTTTATTATTATTGTTTCAATAAATATAATATATTTTTTAATAATGTAAAATTAATTAAATCATATTGAAATATTTAAAATTCACACATAATACCTATAATAAGTATTATTTCTTGAATTTAAAATGTATTATAGTTATTTTTTTATTATTTTCTTTTATTAATAATGTTAAAATAATTATTATATTAAAAATATATTACTTAAATTCTCCATGTGAATTATAAAATGTCTATAATACATATAAAATATCGAATTCAAAATTTATTATAATTGTAATTTTTATTTATTTATTTATTTTTTTATTAATGGTGTCAAAAAATATTATATATGAATTTTAAATATTTAAACAATATTTACATTAGTTTATATGTTAATATTTTAATTATATATCTACCAAGTGCATTGCAGCATACTTATATACATTACATTGTATTATAATTATTTTTTTATTTTTTTCTCATTATTGGTGCTAACATATATTATTGTATAAAAAAAATATTTATATATTTAGTAAGTGCCAAACATGCCTAATATAAAATATATTGAATTCAAAATGTGTTATAATTATTGTTCATATTTATTTCTTTTATTAATTATGTAAAAAATATTATATGTGAATTTCAAACATTCAAGCATTATTTAATTAGTTTATATGCTATATATATTAAAATGTGTTAGAAAAATACTATATATACATATTCATATAATATAAATTTAGTACATTGACAATCTTGTAGTGGAGCTAGGAACAATTGGGTAATTTACTAGGAGAGAGAGAATCTATCTATCTATACCTATATTGTATTAATAGGAGAGAATGCAACCTCCTCATTAAGTCACGTGTCATTATATTAATCTGCCATTCATAAGTGTGTTAATTAACTAAAATTTAAATTTTAAAAAAGAATTGCCACAATCTCATTATATGCAGTTACTTCTTTAAGGATAAAAAATAAATTGAAATTATAATTTCATATTTGCAAATTAGTGAAAATTGTCAACGCATTAAATAAAAAATCAAAACTTTTATTAATTTAAAACTGTCTGTAGTTATATTACTTGATATTGTAATATAAGTTTAGAATGTATTATTTATTAATTGACCAAATGTATAAGTTATTATTAGATATTTTGTTGTATGACTAATGTTTATGAAGGAATATTTTGGTGTTACTAATATCTTTACTTTTTCTTTATAAACGTTATTTTTTTAATTTTACAGACTCAAAATTTTTCGCGCATAGCGCGAGTACTAATACTAGTTATAATTAATAGAGGAGAGAGAAATTTAGATAAGTCAATAAAGACTAAAGAGAGAGAAATAAAGGAAAAAGTGTTTCACTCCTTTTTTTTTTTACTATTTCGGGTAAAAAAACAATGTTATTTTAGGAAAGAGCAAAATTTATACTAAAATCCATAATTAAAACTATAAAATATATTATTTAAGTAATTGACCCAAAAAATTATTGGGTTATTGATTCGATATTGGTTTTTACTATTGGGTTATTAGATAAACTGATAAACCCACCAAGAGTATAATAATTTACTTATTTTAACCCTTCATAAATTTTAAATATTAGTAATTTTAAATATCAATAATTTAATAGTAATAATACTTAGGATGGGAAGAACTATAAATTTTTACACTTTCTCTTTCATATATTTGAGTAGTTAGTAAGGTATATACTGTTGTATGAATCTAAGGGATCGTTTGGTGTGAAGGATAAGTGTAACTTATCCCGGGATAAAAGTATAGTGATTTTATTGTTTTGTTTGCTACAGAGAACAATGGACACCCTGGATTTGGTGCGGCGCCAGTTAAACCAATTGTTACATAGTTTATTCATTATTGCAACAAGACACGAAAACTGTCACATGGCATAATCTAGGAGTAAAATATGACAATGCTGTTCAAAAAAAGAATTTATTCACATCATATATAATTTAGTTCATGAACTAGTAAATTAGTGTATGAGGAGATACATAAATTGGTGAAAAATTCCAAACAAACGATTCCGTCTCTCCTTCTCCATAGACGGGCTTGTCCACCTTTTCCCATTTCTCATTAGCTAAATCAAAAGCAATAATTTTTCTGCTTTCTTTATTAAAAGTTTGACGAGCTGGGTTATCAGTACTAAGAGTACCCCAATGAAGTTTCCCAGACACAAACACCCCCGTACCACACAATATCTCCCAGCAATAATCAGGTGTTTTTTTCATAAATAATGTCTCCTCATTACAATAATTAACATCATACCAAGAATCAAGCTGTAGACTATATACTTTGGCCTCAATATCATCTGTTTCGTTAATTTCATCATTATAAGAAACAACCACTACCTTATAATCATCATAGACATTATCATATCCAAAAACATCTGCGGGCACGAATGATCCTTCCAGTCTTGTCACGCCCTGGGAGGGTACCCTAAACATTATCGGCACTCAGAGACTATTGCTAGTCCCCGAGCGAACCACTTGGCCTCATCATATTCATTCATTCATACAATCTACTGCCAATGGAAAACATAAGGAAGATAAATGGGCTTATCATCATCTAATCTAGTCTCAACATAATAGTATCATAAAAGGCTAGTAGAAAGAAACTAGCTCAAGGAGTCTTTACGTCAACATTCGACTCTAGTCTATGAAGCATCTATCACTATTAGGTGTTGCCAATGATAGACCCATGACTACCTCAATCAAAATAAAACTAAGAAATCCAACTCTAAAGTAAGATGGAAATAAATATAAGGAATCCTCTGAAGTAAGGGAGGCTCACCAATCAACTGAACGTCTCGAATTCTCAACGGTGCACCTGTTGATGATCTCTAAATCATGTATCTATATCATGAAATGATGCAGTCCCAGAGAGGGACGTCAGTATGTGAAATGTACTGGTTTGTAAAATAGCTGAGTGAAACTGAAACAGGTAGAATAATATGACAATAACAATCAACTCAATATAGAAATCAGTCAACAATAGATAGACATTTCTAAAGAAAGAATAGAGAGTAGACAAATAACGCATCACATCCATCACCTTATACCATAACATTAACATCAGAGCGCTATCAAGAGGGGATCCTATATAGGAGTTTCTCGGACCTACACCCATCATCTATGAGTTAGTGATGGTACAACAAAGCGATGTCGTTGCGGCATCCACCCAGTACCTTGCCGTGGTAGAACGCGTACATCATTGGATCCAAAATAGAAATAACATTAAGTCCTCTTTTGGGATCGAGGAAACACCCGTTGCTCACAGTCAATCCTCACCTACACTGGCCACATAGTTATGAGTGCGAATGGGACTCACTCTTACCTATTTCGATACTCGATACTTCTCCAATAGACTCAACATGCTCATAAACGTTAACATCCATCCTTTTTCATCATTTAGTCTCCTTCGGACTAAGACATTAATTCATTATTCATTCATTAACTCCATGGAATTTGAAAATATTTCTTTAAGACTACATTCAACCTCTTTGAGGTTCTCAATTCATTATCATCAACCTTCAATTCGTTCAATTCAGGACTTAGAAATCATCATTAGGGAACAATTGAATAGACAAATTATTAGAGTTTATTTATGGAGACTCAAAGGACTATCAAGTTCTATTAATCTATCATCATTCTCATATTCACAATCACAATCTCTATCAACATCCTCAATCAAGGCTCTAGACTCAATCCCGATCTTCATTCATGCAATTTTTATGAAATAATAAGTAGGATTTATGCACTATCTCATGAAAATATTCAATTCAAGAAAACAAGTTTATGATGATCATCAATACATGAAAATACATGTAATAGATATAGTTTTCAAGAAAATAATCAAGAATCATGCATATACACTGAAGAACCTTCAACTCTCATCTAAGATTATCTATGGGGCACATGGAAGAACAATCTTATTTTTTTGTTTAGCCTTACATACCTGGAAAGTTGACATCACAATCGAATTTGGATGAATACTAGCTTTCTTGGAGCAAATCCTCGATCTCGTTAATTCCTTTAGAGAGAAAAAACTTGGAAAGAAATTATTTGAAGGGCTTCTCCTTGATTCTTGAATTCTTGACTTAGAATTTTTAGAGTCTTGATGAAGAACCATGCATTTTTGAAAAAGAATAATCAAGAAATCCTTTCTTGAGATTCTTGAATTCGTCTTCTTGAAATCCTAGGTTATGGTGTAAGGTTCTATTAGAGATTCATGAATAGATAAAGAAATTTGGGTTGGGTAGATTGAAATTTATGAAGAATAACTCACCTTGAAAATAAATCTTGAAAGCTAATCCTAACTTGATGACTTTCTTAATGATTTTTGAGCGTTTATCTTTAGGAGTGAAGCGAGAGGGTTTTGGTTATGAAAACTGACGTCTTATGCATTTTAGGGCCTTAAATAGACCCTCAAAGTTTTCAAGATAAAAGTACCCTCAAAATAAAAGGGGAAAAAAATGTCATGGCTATCCAGTGAGGGTCCGTGTTTGGTCTGCGACGCGGAGCTATCCCAGACCTTCGGACAACTCTGTACCCTTTCACTAAAATGATCATAACTTTCTATTCCAGGCGAAATCGGATGCGTTGGAAAGCTAATTCAAATATCTTCGATTTGATATATTATAGGTCACCTAACTCATTATACTTTAGGAGATATGGTCATTTGAAGTTGACCCTTCTATCGACTCATACGAAAACTTAGTTGCTAGAAATTCTTTGGACTTAGCTTGGTGTAAAAGATCCCTTATTATTCTAAACCGCACCTAATATATTTTAAATACTTAGGAATTGACCTACATGTATATACAAACTAAAAGTCATTGGTTCACCTAACTTTTATAAAATCTTACATTAGAACTACGATCTCATATCATTTCCAATTTTATTCCCACGATAAGAAATCGACTTTAACATCTATGCTCAATTAAGAATTATCAATTAGAATCCTATATCATAAGAAGAATGACTCAATCTTAGCTAAGAAAATATTGAGGTGTTACAAGTCTAGGTGTAAAAGGAAGCACAATTTTGTGCTTTCTAGTTGTTGGATTCCATACGAGGAAACAATCTCCATCAAGACAAACCAAACCATTGCAAGATCCCCTAACAAATCGCCCTTCAGTGTCCTTCCCAAAGGGAAAATCCAATTCAAGAGCCTCACTAACAGAGTCACAAAGTAAGGATTTAAGAGGACATTCTTTAAATATCGCTTCCTCTAGACCAATATCTCTAATAAGTGTATGGTGGGTGTCTTCCTTATTGGTGCAAAAAAACTGAGATGCCTCTTGATTAATTCACGAGTAGATATTAAAAAAGCTAAAACATCTCAATTTTAAAAGGAATTTGACTGGAAGCCTTGAAAGAATTTCAAAGATGATTTCCACCGGCAAAATGGAGAATTTCATTGATAAGTTGTGTTGGGCACAATTTCAAATCTGAAGGACATTGAATAGCATTAGAGACTTGAGATTCGGGGTTCAATAATAAAATACGATGACAATTTATTTGGCATTACAATCTATTTTAAATTGATTATTTTATATATTATAAGCCAACAACAAAGTATCAATACAGCATAAACATGTTGTACCTCTAGGAAGATAAAGTGTACACTAAGTTTAGACTTTCTGGGCCTATTTGATTGGTTATTGAACACGTGTTTCTACTCCTTCCAGGTGTCATATGGTCTCTCCTTCCATCTTTCTCTCTTGGACTGCTTTGAGGTTTTCCCTCTATTATGAAAAGTTTCTAGCAGTAGTAGGATTTCACAATGCCTTCATCAGATCTGACTGTCTTTTTATGTATGTATCTCCTTCATCTGCTTTTGGTTCTTCATTTAATCTGTCGAATTTATTATTATTTTTAAATGTATGTTTGAGAAAACTGAATTTGGGGATTTTGGGCTTAAAGCCATTGCTTTAGATGATGGTGGCTGACATTCTTCTAGAAATTGAGAAGTGACATTGAAGAAGAGTAGAGTTTTACAAGGGAAGTATGGCTCAGCAGCAATCGACCTAATAGGTTTTGAGGTGAATTAGATTTTTCTTTTGCTAGAATATATTTTTAGCATGTATGCGTGATGTTTGTCTCTCGATACTTATACAACGTTCTATCCTCTTGTCTCTTTAACTCCATGTTTCGCTTCAATTTTTGCTGCTTTGTTGGTATGTATTTGGTGCTGCTATTGGTGTACATAGTCGGTACATGAAAAACTAATAAAAATAACTTTTCTGTTAAGTGATGGTGAATAATGCATTACTTGAGATCAGTAAGTTAATCTCAATACATACACTAAGAGATAACAATCAAGCGAAAAACTGAAATAACAGGGCCTTCCTTTGTCATTATAAGGAATAAGAATTCTTCCAAAATTGTTGATCTATAAAGTAGTATTTTAGCTTCAAAAGAAAGAAAATAAAAAATCTAAAGGATGGTTATGGAACCTCTATACAAGGAGCAAAGGTGTTGTTGATTTAGACAAGTAGTTGTGGAACATCACAGATCAAGGTTAGGATTCTCAAGCCCTCACAATGAGTTTAATGTTATAAACTCATCCATCATCTGAGTCGTTCAAAGCCAATGAATGTAAACTATTTCATTTAACTCTTCTGGGTGAAGTATATTTTAAATATATGGGTATCTTTTTTCATAATATAACTTATCTTATCAAAACTAGAAATATGATCTTTTAAAAGTTCAATGTATTTCATCATTTATTTTATAACTTTGCATTTCCAACTGAATCTGTAATAGCAACTCCGGAATGACCTTATTCTCTTTGATATGTGACTCCTTCACTGGATTGCAATACCCTGTACAAAAAATCATCAATTTTTTTTTATCTTAATTTAATTTAAATTTGGTCGTTGCAAAATTATTAGGTTGTCCAGGGTATTATAAAAAGGCCTCATTGAAAATGAGGTAACTTTGTTTTTTTTGCTTGAAGTATGATGGAGTAGCAAAAAACAATAATATTTTCAGGTCAAAACCACAGAAGCATAATAAGTTCATAGCTACAAATTTCAAATTTGTAGATGTTAAAACAAACGTGTTTGTCAAGTTTTCTATTTGGTTGTTACGTTGGGTCACTTGAATTTCTTTTCTTGTTTCGCTAGCAACCTATTATATGCTTTAATATAATAGGGTTGTTTGTTAGTAGAAAAGATATCAAATTAGTTACTATTAATTAGTATTGTTGACACCCAATTTTGACCTTCCACAATATAAATTAATTGTTGAGCTTCTTGAGTTTCTCAACGATTTGAAATAATTCTTCAAAAAAATGCAGAAAA
Organism: Solanum clarkiae; assembly: GCA_011800125.2. Taxonomy (NCBI): domain Eukaryota; kingdom Viridiplantae; phylum Streptophyta; class Magnoliopsida; order Solanales; family Solanaceae; genus Solanum; species Solanum clarkiae. Next base: position 8,919,846 of record JAABOM020000092.1, read on the forward strand.
AAAATATTTTTTTTAAGTAATTTTAGTGTTAAGTCTTATAATTTTAATTATACGTATTATACAATTATTATATTTTTTTATAATTTTTCAAAAATCTTTCCAAAAGATTTTTTAAATCATTTTTCAATTAGTTGAGTTAATTATTTCATTTTGTTAATTTTAAGAAGCTTTTTAATTGATTATTATTAAGTTCATCTTATAGTCAAGTTGATTGGTTAACTCATTCAGCTACCTCTTGAAATTTCTAAATGGCCTAATTTTAAAACCAATCCCCACTCGTTGACCCCATTTACAACCCTTTTTCACCTTAAATTGATCCATTTATTAGACCATTTTCTTGGCCCAATTTACCTAGACCCCACCCAACCTTTTATTTCAGCACAAATACAATACCGATGATATATACATAAACCGACCAACCTCACGTGCCCCCTTTTTTTCCCCTTCCTCCCACACTCATCTCGCTCACCCTTTCTACTTCGATGCGAACAACTCACCCAGACGACCCCGACACCCCATAACAAACAAGCGGCAACTTTCAACAACTTCCGCCTTAACGTGTCCTCCTTTACTGAAGTTAGAAGTTCTTGGTTTCGAGGTCAGGAAAGTATAGACGACGCTTCTCTTTGGTGGTGAGAGTTCCTTCCTAAGCCGTCTCGTCTTGTCTCGGTTCTGTTGGCTCATCAAAAGGTAATGCCTCTATTTGTTTATCTCATTTTCTCTCTTGATAATCTGTGTTGTTTGAGGTTTACGCAAATGATTGTGCTTTTAGAATTTTTGTTTGAATATCGGCTCTCTCATAGGCTCTTGAGGAACTTGTTCCTTATTAACCGAGGCCTCCCTAGATAGAGGAGCTCTTCATGGAGACATCTTTTGTAATATAGAAAGGACATCATCAGGGTTAGGAAGCCTTAATATACGATCCAAAGAGGGACACAGGTCATGAAGAAGTGAGACAATAACTAGAACACCATCATAGCTTCCCACTCATAGGTATGGTGTACTTCACACTCATGAATAGAACTCTACTCGACTCGACATGTTGGAGTCCGAGAATCATTTATAGACATAGTACTCTGATACCAAGCTTGTCACGACTTAGACCTAAGGTCTAGGAGTAACATGGCAAATGGGAACTCGAGAGTCCTCAAACAAGCCTCATAGTATCCACATTCACATCATTGGTTTGGAAGCGCATAATAAAGTAATAAATACATAGTTCTAAGGGAGGAAAAAATAGGACTCACACTATGGGGATGTCATAGGGATAGGGATTAACATGATTCACATATCACATAACACATAATAACTAAGGGGCGGGTAAGTATGACTCATGCTATGGGGATAGAATGAGACTTAGGACTTTCCACATATCCACATCTTATCATAAGCAAATTATCAAAGTATCAATATTCAATAGATAGCTATAACCATAATCTCTGAGTAGTAAGACATGCACAAATTTGTACAAGAGTCTACATATTGTCCAAAAATGCCTCTAAGTCATAGAACACGACGGGGGCCAAGACATGTCATGAGCCCCCCTCATAGTAAATGAACATAAGCGAAAGCAACATAATAGGTAGATGGATGATGACTTGTCCTTGAATGATAGGACTCACAACAACAACTTTCACAATCTAAACTAGCCGTCAAAAGGTGGATGAATGTAGTCTCTAGTCCTTACATGGTTAGATCATATAGGCAAACGTATACGTTAGTACGTTTGAATGTACTAAGTATGCAGACATGCAATGCATATGAACATATTAAACTCGCATTTAATGTTAGATGACAAGGGCACATATATAGAAAGAAGTATATAAGCAAGAAGAGTAATATATCGATATGCCATGAAATTCATAATGCATGAATGTCAAAATACTTTGCATATAATAGGGATGGGACCTTAACTGTCATAAGACCAAGTGAGGTGTAACTTGGAATTCCGTCGTCTTCCCCACAACGGATAAAGAGGTGACCTACTTGCCAACGGTAGATCCATGAACATTCATCATCCCTTAAATAGGCATAAACATGAACCTATACTTGGCATATAGTTATGGGACTTAAGGATTTATATAAGGGACCTTGAGGATATCCCCCCTCACACAAGCCCGCTCGGTGCTAGGTCATCATTCCACAAGGATACATACATACATA